>WURS02088247.1:0-10031 GCA_011762765.2 Rhinocypha anisoptera
AAACTGTCGCACCCATGAACGCACTTTAGACACATCCATGACTCCATCACCTCATGCCTGCTTCAACTGGCGATGAATTTCAACCGGCGTCACACTACAAATGATTACACGCTGGTCATGTAACGAAAACGTCGTCATTTTAAGTATCGAAAACAGTTCTCATTCTGGCGGCTGCCACTAGATGTTTTGTCTGTCGTGCAGTGCTGTCACATCTGTCATGCATTGAAAAAGAATGGCCCGCTCATTTTAAAATAAACCGCATGTTTCTATCTGTTTCCAGTCCGGAGAAAAAAAATTGAAGGCCTTACAACTTTAATGCACCTCGTATCCATTCATGAATATCACAATTTGTTTCGCCATCATTTCGCGGAACTTAATCATTAAATATTTACTTTTTCTCGATCATGACCTCCGTCATATCTGTGAAACCATATACCACGGTCAATTTCATAATTTTCCGTTCCCTAACTGCATTATTGGATAAACTAGACAATAAAGTACCTTAGTTAGCGGAAAATTGAAGGAAACCACGCACGAAAATGTGGTTCGTGGGTGAATCTCTGTGATTTTCTCTTCTCGGTTAATAGGCTTCGGTGTTTTTTTAAATATTGGAACCGTCTACACAAATGTCGATAAGTTTAAGGAATAATTTATTAGCTTTTTCTAAGTAAATTCTAATAATATAGATCTATTAATCTACTAATACTCTTGTCTTTTGGGACAGGATAATATTGTAAAAGAAAATATAACAATGCGGTATGAAGATTGTACTGGTTACGGAGTAGCATAGTCTTGAGTGGTCAGAAAATGGTGGAGAGTGATTGAGTTGAGTTAGTGACAGAGTTGAAATCCATAATGATATAGGCTACAAAATACCATACCATCATTAAGATGTTTTACATGTAATTCAAGATTGAAAAGTGGAGGAGTCATTCATTTAGAGCTGTTCTGACTATCAGAGGTAGGTTTACGACATACTTTATTGATTCCTACTACAAAATTCCAGTTACTTCCGAGGCACTATTATTTATGAACAGCCTAATTGGAGAAGTTTATCGTAAATTATTTGTACTCCACCTAATAATTGTAAAATTTTGGTTCCCTGACATAATTTTAAATACATATTTCTCACATTTGTGCACCTTTTCTTTCAATAGCCATTTTCAACATCCAATTGCCTATTAATAATTCTCCTTGATAACGACTTCTTTTCCTCTTAATAAAATTCCCACCTCCCCTGCTAAGCCCAACATCTCTTCGTTTCTA
This sequence comes from Rhinocypha anisoptera, assembly GCA_011762765.2. Classification (NCBI taxonomy): domain Eukaryota; kingdom Metazoa; phylum Arthropoda; class Insecta; order Odonata; family Chlorocyphidae; genus Rhinocypha; species Rhinocypha anisoptera. The sequence continues at coordinate 1,267 of WURS02088247.1, forward strand.
TTCCTTTCCGTCCATTTTACCTTTTCCAAACCTATATATTAAGTAATTCCAAACTACGTCCAACTCTAACACTTTCTCCAACTTTCAATAACCGTTTCTTCACGTACTTTCCAGAAGTATCTCTCATCAATCCTTCTTCCCTTACTGTAAACGCGTTCCCCGCCAACTCAATTCCTCTCCTAATGTCTTGAATGTTATTTTCAGTTTTTTACCTCCTCCCTGCCTAAACGCGAACTCATCTTCCCGTTGGCAGTCAGTTTCCCTCTTTTACAACCATATTTATTCGTAAAGCATTACTCCGGTGCCACAATAAGCGACGAGCAAACGGTCGTATAGTCCTCATGGAACATAGCGTTAGTCTTTTTTTCGGGTTGGGAATTAATATTTGTTTAACAAGGTGTGTAGCCCGGGCACTTTCGTCATGGATACATTAGTCATAGAAATGTTCTTCATAAATGCACTCCTCTGGTATGTGTCTGGTGGAAGAGAGACCTTTTCAGTCGCAATTTTTCCGTAAATAAATTACTTTTTATTACAATAATTGTATTCAAAAACTCTAATTTCACCTCTCTCCTAAAACCCTAAAAAATCCATCAGAAATTATTTAAAAAATTTTCCAAAAAAGATGCATTTTTTCTTAATTCCTACATTCTCTATATAAAAAATAACTCGACCAAAACTATCCAAAAATATTCTACTATACCTTTTCAAGGAGAAAGCGACATTATTTATTTTCAAAACAGCCGTAGCTTAAATTGAAAGAAAAATAGGTAATGAATGAGGAGCAGTAATGTTATACAGAGTCACTGATAAATAATTCAAGGAAAAAACCCGTAAATAAAATTCTAATGTATGACAATAAGGTAGGAGCCAGAGAATAAATGTATGCTGTCCTTTAAATAGAAAAGAAGAACACTAAGGAGTGACCACAAGAACAACTACTATAAGAACAATTAAGTCTTAGGCTAGAGAAAAGATGATAAGAAAGATGGAAAAACGTCACTATGTAAATAGGGAGTAAGGTACTCAATGAAAGGAGAGTAAGAAATATTTACGAGCACTGTAAATGAATGTAACAGACATTCTACAAAAAATGTTGTCTAAATGCAGACATTTGGAATAAAAATAACTTAAAATAACAGGAAAATTGACAATAATACAACTCTCGAAAAACAGAATGCCAAGGCTGAATATCAAAGCAGAAGAGCATTAGTTAAAACAGGTGAATTACTTCTGCTATTATTTAGGAGTATCTATTTTGAAGGAAAACGGATATGGCGTAGAGACACCAGGAGAAGAATCAAGTTAGCAAACGAGGCGTTTACAAGGAGGAAAGACAGACGAAAAAAACTTTAGATAATGGCAAAATGAAACGGTAGGTTAAAGTTTTAACATTGAGTGGAGCAGTGCAGGAATCGGGTAGTTGAGGAATGAGTTTGGAGTTTCTTGAAGGTGTATTAAATGTGAGAGCTTGGAATGTTGGAGAATCTAAAACTGCCGGAAAAAAAGATAAATCAAGAGTTAGTAGTAATGATAGAGGGGGAAAAGGAAGTTGCCGAGACAAATTAAAATGAAAAAGAAAAAATAATTGGGGAAATATTAAGACGAGTCAAATTTTTTGAAGGAGAGTCGTTTTAGGAAGAAGAGCGTTAGAAAATTGAGGCAAATCGAGGAAGAGGATACGCATTCTATTTGGTGTGAAAGAATTCAGTAAGGACACGGAGCTAAGAAAGGCATATACCAAGTTAATTTCAATACAACCGTGATCACGATTTTCAGAAATTAAATTTTCCGGGGGTAGAAGCGAATAAATTTCTCAGAAGACTCGACAGCGTCCTAAAACACATATCTACGGGTATTAAGCATTTAAATTGATTAAAATCTTCTACACGTATTTTTTTAATCTCTCCAGTACCCTTTTTTCATCTCCCCGGTATCTCTACTCTTATTGTGAAAAGCTTTCCTCTGTTATAGATTATATCAGTACAGTTCTACTCCATAATTACATTTTTACTAATCTTTACCTTTTTTGCAGTGCACCTATCTTCTCCTTAAATCTAATTTTTGTTTTAAGCGTTCGTAGCACTATCCCCCCCACACGCACACACACACTTCCTTTGTGCTCACTCGTCCCTCAATCTCTCGCCGCAGGTTATTATTTCCTTGTCTGTACTTCTTTCTGTCTGCATTCATATTTTATGCTTCTGTTTCATTTTCTCTTCCATGTTCTTAATCATACATTCACTGTCGTACACATTCTTTTATTTATGTTTAACCTTTCTGTAGTTTATATTTTTCAGCTTTCTGTACTCCAACTCTAAGTACTGTACAACTATGAATATTGTTTTTACCGTGACGCCCCAATCCATGGACGTGCAACTGAGCCTACCCTACCACATAACTAGCGATGGTATCCCTCCAAGTAGAAATTGCTTCCGACATTACAGATCTATGTGTCATTGGAATGTACATCATTTTCCGCTTCCCAAGGAGTTTCAATGCACATGGAGAAGGGTACAATAATTGTGTTTTAAAAAATGTTTGCATAACGTTTCAAATTTTTCTCTTCTACAAAAACTATCTTGTCGTTAATTAAAGTTATTGACAATACAACTGACCAAAAATTAATCCAGTTTACTTCACGTAACACTCAGGGACTTAATATTCTCTCGTCGGGACCACTGTACTTTAAAATGATAAGAAAGGAAATGAAATTAATGAAAGAAAATTAATGAGAGAAATTGTTGTGAAATAATGAGATATATTCATTCAAGTTGATCTCGCTCTTAGTCATAATGTCAAATTAATTTGCCTAAGAACATGGATTAGTTTTTGGGTAAATTCATTAATACATTTGTTTGTAACCTACAATCGAATTTTTTAATCTCCAGAGCATAAGATATTCCAAACGACGTTCTCCTAAATTCAAAATAAACGCGTGAGAGTTTGCAAAAACCCCATTTCCCGTCTCTTCACTTCCTCCATGATTCATCCTCCCCGCTCGCCGGGAATCTTTAACCCGACCTTCCCTAAAAATGGACTTTATTTTTTTTCAGCTGACAAAGGGGCCACCTTCTGGCCTCGAAATAGTGAGGGCTAAGGATTACAAGAGAGAGAGAGAGAAAGAGAGAGGGAGATGGTGAGAGAGAAGTTTGAACTACGGGAGGGGTGGGGAAATGTTTCAAGGGTTTGGGCCGGAAGAAGGACGGGTACGTTGGGATAGAGTTTGGAAGAGTTGCTACAACAGTGCGGGCGTGGAGGGAGATCAAACAAGTGACTGCCGAGCGAAAGGAAAGAGTAACATGGGTAAGTTCCACTGGGTAGAGAGGGAGGGAAACGAGAAAGATGAGTGTAATTTCAATTGGCAGTCAAACAATACTTCCAGTCAAGTTTTTACATATCTAGGGATGAAAATGCCTTTCGATATGACCAATAGGAGAAAATATGCACAGAGACTGTCAATTAGTAATATATTCCAATTCCAATTATATTATATTCCAGAGAGTGTATAATTGTTCGGAACAGGTATCTTGGATTGATGTAGGACCCTTTATTGTCGTTGACGTAAATAAAAAGCACTTAACTCTTGCGTGACAAAAATCCAAAATAATTAATAAAAAACGGTCCTTTTATTATGCTCTCCTGTGTGTCATGTGATGGAATTCAAAGGATGAAAAAATGAAAATAGCTGATAGGGTGGTGACTCCTGTGTGTCATGTGATGGAATTCAAAGGATGAAAAAATGAAAATAGCTGATAGGGTGGTGAATGAAAGGTCATTCATGACGACAGACGACAGAAATATAGAACGGTATTTAGGGATTATGGGTTATCATAATTCAGTTAATATGGAGTTATAGAGTCATTCATTTAAGATAATCATAGAAGACTGTGTTGTAGTTAAGAGAACAGTATGATTAAATCGATTTTTGGAAGGAGAACTGTTATTTCAGAGCCTTTATCTATTAAAGTGTCTCGGATACAAGTTGGTAGAAAAAAAATACGTGCTTTTCACCAGATTTCTCGATAAGGCAGTATTTTTCCTGGTTAATCAAGAAAATTAACACCAAACTCATTTACTATCCGATTCCAGTTTTCAGCAGTTGAAATAAATCAACTTTCTAACTCGAGCTCGAATAGTCAAATTCTTATACTTTTCTGCAGATTTCACGTTACAATATAAAAATGGATTCATCTGAAGGAAGGAAAAAGAGGCATTGTATGATGGTAAAGAAGGACATATTTAGGGGAGGGAAATTTTCAAAAAGGAGACGGCCAATAATTTTAGGAAATATAAATGTTACTTTCTGTATCATAATAGTAAAAAACTGGAGCGGAAAAGTAAATAGAGATAAATATGATTAGTTACGCTCCTATATCGTAATGCATATAGATGATACTGGTATTTCAATTGACTAAGCTGAGGAATTGTATTGAAAAATTCATACACTAAAATTATGGGAACTGAAATCTTGTCGAGCTAATTGGTAAAAGAAGCATTTCAGATGGAAAATAAATGCGGAAAGGGAATCGACACCTGCAATTGACATATAATAATTCCCGTCAAAACGAAAAACAAAAAATTGAAGTGATATCAGATGAAGGACGAACTACACTAAGATAGAATGTTCTGTCTTATGCAGAAGAACTGTCCATGGGGAGTTTACAATAGAGCCTTTTCCCTCTCCGTTGAGGTACCTCCGATACATTTTCTCTGATATACCTGGAGATAGATTAAGGAGAAAGTCTATGGGGGAGAGACATGGGACGTCGAGCGACGGAAAGGGAAGTGTTGTAGATATGCAGGACCTCCTGCAAGACTAGAAAGTTAGCCGAGAGTCACGGGACCCGTTTACGTAAGCGAGTCCACGACCTGCAAAATAAGGCTTCCCTCGGAAGCCACAACCCCCGCAGATGGGCAAACGGGCGTTCCTTGCTCTGGAGATAGGAGAAGCAAGGGAAATGAAATGCTTCCGCAGGAAGAGCGGTGGGTATCCCTGAGCCCTCGCCAAGGCGGTCGACATTAATTCCGCAAATATGCGTTCGCATGGCTCCGCGAAAGGGACGCTTTTCCCACCTCATCGGACGGAAAGAGGGAGATAAGGCCTTTCCCAAATAATTGTCGTTTTTCGCACGATTATAAATTTCATAGGGCTTCGCCTTACTCACTTCCGCAGGGTTGGGAGATTAAAAGCTGTGCGGTCGCAGTGACACAAGATTTACTCGTAAAATATCGAAGCTGCAATGAAAATGTATGTGGATGAAAATACTTTATTCTTTCGTTAAGGGTATTACCTAGACGTAAAAAGTGCGTTCTGAATAACGACGATGAAGGTATGACGGGAGAAAATTGTGTATGGGGAAATTATCCGTTTATCCAAGTACGAAGTTGCTGGCGAACTGGGTTTCATGTCCTATCACCTATTTACGTTCAAAACCCTTCTCTCAAATTTTATGGATCTGTAGAGCTTTATCAAGCGTCGGAGCAAGAAAGAGGTGCAGTTGTTTTACGTTTTTAAATTTATTCTTAGTCGAAAGACTAATGAATGTATAAATTCCATATAGAGTACTTCTTTATTGTGAGATTTCAGAGAAAGACATGGAGCATTATTCAGATAATTGACTCACCTATTACACTTACCACTCATGAATAAAAAAATATGCAGTAGTATTTTTGTCTATAGGGTGCTTTGACGTCTATGGACATCTTGCACCTCTACAAATCATAGAAAAACCTTGATTGACAAACACACCACACATTCCCTAGGCGAGAACCGAACTCGCATCCAAAAAAAAATAGCCGGCGAACGCGCTACCCTCAGGCTAGACCGGTCGAAATTTTAAAAAATCCAAGAGCCAAGTGAGGAGGAGGAAGAAGCATATTTCAGCGAAGATCAACACGAGAATAAGTAAAGAAGCCAACGTATAAATGTTCTCATTTTGGTTACGAAATAATTAAAGAGGCTGAGAAAGGGCCAACCACCCTTTATCGAATTAGTTTATCTATAGCTTCCGAAACCATGTTTAAAAAAACCTCCTTTCACGCGTTTCCGGTTATTATGACTTGCTTAAGATAAACTCTTCTTAAAGTTATGGTATTCTATGCCAAGGGTGCCGCCATAATTTGAAACCGTTGAGGGAACAACCGAACTACTGACATTTGGAGGACAGGAAAGGGAATTCATATCGGAGGGGATGGATTCTTTAGGACTCGCGTACAGAAATAATGTCATCAAAGACGCGTAAGTACCCATCCCCAGCCTTAAGAAGGTATAGGCAGTCTTACGTGTACTCAAACAAGGAAAAAGTTTTGATATAGTGTCACAAATTAAAAGCAGTGAAGGAAGGCTTGTATCCTTTTGGAGTTTCAATCTTGGTTTATATCCCTTCGTACTAGCGCAATGGACTCCAAAGGTAAAAAGGAAAGGCTTATCTCGGCATAAAATGTAACCATAAAAGAACTTGTCTGTTACGAACAGCTAGAGATGTACTTGCAATTGAAGACAAACACTAATGCATGACATCATTCTATTCATGTATATTTACCATTCTCTATTGCCTCAGAACTTCTTTCTCTTTCTTTTTCCCAGGGTGCAAGTTTAGTCAAAAACTCGGTTCGGAAGCTAGTATATCTTCTAGTATCCTTACTTATAATAAATCAAATATAATTGAGTAAAACTATTTTTATACCTGTAGATATGACCACCTTCATTCATTCATATTCCTTCTTGGTTTAAGCTAAGAAGTCAATTTAATACGAAGAGGTAATCGCTATGCTGCACGATGACATCACCACAAACAAGAAAGGTGACAAAGTGTGAAAAAGATCGTGTGAAATTCTGTATATCAGAGACATAGATCATTATAAAAACAGATCAGAAAAGAATTGAATCATTAAAAACATGGTGCCGGAGGCGGAAGGTGATATCATATGGACGTGCAGAGTGAGGAAAGAGGAGTTGTAGAACTGAATAAGATGGAGATATGGAGTACGATAAGAAAAAGAACCAGATTGATCGTACGAACCATGAGCTATAATGAATTCCAAAGCATATAATATAAGAGAAAACCCCGCGAGGGAGGCTGAAGGGCAATTAGAGATTTAGGAAAGAACTACCGAGGGCTAAGAGAGTTTTCTCTATCGTAAATGGAAAAATATGGAGGAATTTAATGAAACAAACTTCAAAATGCAATATTAATAAAGATGATCATCGAAATCGCACAAAATTTATTTTTCACCATTAAAGCATTAGAGGAGGAACTGATTTAACCAAATAACTACTGGGAAATAACTGAAGTAAGCCAGTCAGGGTTAAAACCAACAATCATTGGCTCAATTTTCAGTTAAGTTCAAATGTAATCCCATTGGAGACCGAATATTGCCATCTTCGCAATGGTCCATCTGTGAAGCTTTTAGTGTACTCCAATCTCATTCCTTATTCCCTCCCCTTCTGTAATGATGTTTCCAAGTTGACAGTTCCTTCGGGGTGTATGTTTGTGTGAAGGAGTCGTATGTGAATGTTAATATTAACCTAAGTCGTATGTGTGCTCTGAGCGTGGGTGCGTGCGTGGGGGAGTTTATGAATCGTCGCTTGCATTCGTGCTGGGGCGTGCCCATGTTTGCAGACGTATGTGCGTAACGGGATCTATGACGAATATTTTGGGGAAATTTTTTTTTTCATTATTAAATTTTAACAATGCTATAGTGCTTATACGCATGCTAATTGAGAACTCTGACCTTATGAGAACCGCATTATAACGCCGGGGTAAAATGTGGCGATATGGAGAGCTCTTCGTCAGGGTTTCGAAGCCACCGATGGTCTGAGGTTAAGAGCAGACCAGGATAACACCTAATTACTTTGAAGCGATTATTTTTGTCAATTGAACGAGGATTTCTTAACGCCATAGTGCATTATGCATGGGAACCATTAGATTTCTTGCACTACTTTTAACCACAATTTTGAACAACTATAAGGATACCATTATGTCTACATGCATTTCCTAAATACTAATTGAAAGTGAGATCATCGGTGGAATATTTTATGAGTCAACATTTGATACACGAATCTTGATATGACTTCATTAGTATTTGAATAAAAGATATGCACTTTTCCACAAAAATATTTAATGCGTACTACGCGCGTTTCAGCTTGATAAGCCATTATCAGGTACAAGACATCATCAGGTACAAGACGTCTTGTACCTGATGATGGCTTAGCAAGCCGAAACGCGGGTAGAACGCATTAAATATTTTTGTGGAAAGGTGCATATCTTTTTATTCATTATGGAATCCTTCCACTATGTCCAGCCTGCAACTGTTAATCTTAACTTCATTAGTATTCGTAAAAAAAATCCCATATTCGTCCCTCCACCAATTCAAATATTTCACGGTTCAAATTATATGGAAGTGAAAAAAAACTAGGCCACATCAGCCTCTAGTATTTACTTTTTAGATCATGCTCCGCTTGGTTCACTTGCAGAAATAAGCTGAGGTACTCATTACGGTCGCAGGAATATTTATTGGTTGTTTGCGCAATGAGATGAGGCCGGAAGCAGAGGAATCCGATAGATTTCGTTTAAGATTGTGGAAAAATACTGCTCTCGGCGTGGGAACATAGGCACCACTTCAATGCTTTCCTCTAATTAAAAATACAGAACTCCCCCGAGATACACCACCAACCTCTTCTCTCTCCCCCTCCCCTCCCCCCTCCTTCTCCCCGTGGGGGTCTAATACCGAACGGAGAAATTTTACGCGCCGTGGGAAGG
>WURS02088258.1:0-10030 GCA_011762765.2 Rhinocypha anisoptera
GGTTACTAGCCCACACCACGGTCAAGTCCAACGCACCAGTGCGTCCTTCGGTCGTTTGCGTAGAAAAATCTCCGACGCATGGGTGCATCTTTCGGCGCAAAAGGGTTAATACAGTAAAACCTCTGAAAAGCAAAATCCAAGGGACCGAAATTTTGCCACATAGTCACAGGGGGAGTTAGTTTCTCAGCGGTGCACTGCACATTGTGTTACTCAGGACGAAAAAGAAAAAGGTGTCTGCTACAGGAATTAACCACTATGCTGCATAATGTGTATATCTAAATTTTGTCAGGTGAGTGTGGAGAATACGTATTTGCACATACCTATTGCATTTGCACCTCCTTCCTACCCTCTCTAGTCCCTCTCTTAATTTTATGGCCCGTTCTTTTATAAGCAGGCTTGAATAGCCACACTTTCTTTTTGTTCCAGAATGGGTCCCACTTTCCAGTGCCATTTGGTAAGGTTCACAACCCTCCTAAGTTAGACTAATGTATTCCGTCCACCAAGTTTCAAGAATTTTTTCTGACCCACACTCATCATTTCCATCACTTGTTTCCGATTTTCGGTTATAAATTCAAATATTCATGTACTTTTTAGTATCAAATTAATCAGAAATTATCAAGGAAAGTACATATGGAGTTCGGATTTGGATATATTTCCATATGGAATATTTTAACTCTGCTCAGTTGAACCTCCACTGGCCCACAGAGAGGGAAATGGGAGACGAGGATTACTATAAGGGTCCTATCCCTGATTACAAGGGAAGGCTACACCTGCTAAACACTTGTTGCCACTGAAGGGATGAATACCGTGCCTACTTTTCCCCCGCACACAGCTGTCACGAAAGAACGAGGCTGCCACAACTAAAGGTTTAGAATATAGAATTTCAAGTAAATTTATTACAAAATCTTAAATAGGCAATAAAAAGAAAGTTTATTTTATTTCTCATGAAAAAGGGACATGCAAACACAGGCACTTGAATTTAGTTCCAAAGAAATATGATTGGAAACAGATCACACAAGCAAAGGAAATTATGTACATTGAACAATGCAAGTGATTACTATCATGATACACAGCAGCTTTACACATTCAAGTCAACTTTTCTGGAAGTTCTCTGAAATATCAATTGTATTGACGTCGAACTATTGAAATCTCAGCCAATCAGTGAGTGCCATTACACCTGCCAGTGTCAAGTCACAGCCCACTGCTTTTTCAGAAGCTTTTTTGACTTTAGAGGTGCATAGTTTGTTTTCATTAATATACTTCCATATTGTTTTACATTTTATTCCAAAGTTTTTAATAAACCATGTGCAATGATATGCCATGGAAATGTAAACTCGACACTAATTTTTCTTTGATATCCTTGTTTATCTTTTATGACTTCTGGCTTGACTCTCAAACTTTTATTTTTTATAACCAACAATCAGAAAAGGAGCTATAGTAGAGGCATGTGAATTGTTTTATAATTGCTAATATTATATCCTATTTGCAAATAGTTTTTCAACATCGAATGTTTAAGATCACAAATTTCTTTAATAAAAATGGTTGGAAGTTATTGTTCCATTTTAACAATGATGTTTTTACTCTTTAAATCGTATCATAAAATCATATTCTAACTATTCTCAAATACCGTAGATATAAGTCATCTCAAATGGAACCTGAAGAAGTTATGAATCAAAGTAAATTGCCATTTGAAGATTAAACTTATATATATAAATAAATGCACTAATACTATGCTTAATGATTGATAAGGTATTGCAATATCTTACCAATATATTAGAGGGATTGTTCATTTTGCAGAAGCTCATTAGGTAGAGGTTTTACTGTATTTTCTTTCTTTCTCCGGAGTCTAGACTTAAATTAATATTATTTCTTCTCCTGACATCAATTTTTCAGCACTACATGATTGCAACTAAGTATGAAGTTACTACAACCTGAGTGATGATAAAAAAGTAAGAAAAACTCACATCATAAACACAATTAAATTTTAACACTCAATAAAAACACATAACACTCAATAAAAACACTTAACACTTAATGAAAACTAATGATTGAATCTTACAGTCTTTTGACAAAAAACCATATTTCCTCCAAAGAGATTTGGTTAAAACTTCTCTAGGATAACCCTTTAAACAAGAGAATAGCAAATTAATCAGCTAATTTAGTCATTCAACTTTATATTGAACAAGAAAAAATCACGATTTCCACCTAATGGCCTAAAATTTCCTTCATGATAAATAAGACAAATCGATCATTTACTAATAGCAGAGCACATACAGGGAGTTCTGGCATAAGGGTGAAATGGGCAGCTACCAAGGGTATCCACATACAAGACATAACAGCTGCCATCTTGTGTGGCACAATATGCTTAGACTGCAAAACAGGTGTAGGTTGCAGAATGAATAAATCGAGTTTGGAAGGGGTAGCTAAAAAAAGTTTGCATGGCTCTCATAAATGTATGTTACTAATCCAATTACAGATTATAAAATAGCCCTAAATATGCTCACAATTCTCTCTACTGAGAATAGAATTTGTTTCATAACATATATATTTGCCACTTTCACTAGTTCCTACTCAGTTCCTACATACTGGACTAATATGAAACAGAGTGATGAAGTTCATAATAGGAGTGTGTATCACCACCACAGCCAAAATAAGCCCAAACACCAAAACTCACCATAACCCAGGCTCTTTATTGATGATAAGATGAAAAATTATACTAGTAATGCACAATGAAAGCTTGAGTAATACTGTATGATAACTTCATTGGACCAAGCACTCAAAGGGGATTAATTTCCTATCTTTTATAGATCTCAAATATTAGATTAAAATAAATATTGGCAAGCTAACATGTCCGTTTGAACATTGTCAAATTTCTGACTCCATACTCCTCATGTGAGATAAAAAATGAGTAATTTTGATATATACAACAGTTCCACATAGAATTTCAAAGCAATGAGCTGAACAAGAAGCCAAGCATATTATAGTTATTAGAATAGTTACTTCATAAAGAGAGGACATAGAACATTGATAAGAAATATTTTATTGAAAGAAATGTATATAGCAACAATTTATTAACAAAATGCATAATGTTTCTAAGATATTAGCCATTAATACAAATTTTTATGGCCCACTTCCAATGCACAAAATTATGATAAATTGCATATGGAAATTAGCTGAATTCCTTCTCTGTAATAATTCATATTTGATAAATTAAAAATGTTCTTAATGAAATATTATTTTTCAGGTGTAACAAGGATGTGAAATGGAAAAATAAAACTGGCTCATTTTTTTGCAAGTAATCATACATGTATATTAAAAGAGTTACATGCACTTCTTGATTATAAATATTTAATAGTTTACAAATGATTTTTATTAAACACCTTCCTTTTCAAGAAAAAGAATGTTCTCACCTTAATATCTTTTTTATATTCAGCTAATTGAGCAAATGCAATTTATATAAATCCTCAAAGCATGAACAGTCATTGGTACAATTTTTTCATGAGCACTTCACCATTATTACAATATCAAATGAGCAATTACCACACAATGAACAGTTTATGCAATTTCAAGTTAAATCTGATGGTGGAGATTATAAATTGATAAAAACCACAAGAACCATAATAGCAAACATAAAAATGCATGATGTTTGCAGACTAGATATGTAAAACAAGTGCACAATAATAAGCAACATACATAGAAGCCAATTTACACCCACCAAACTTAAGACATATATCATGCTTGAGAATAATAAAGCAATTGCAGTAAAATAATTGCAATTTCATAGATAATATGTTCCTTAAATACCAAATAATATTTACACTATACAGTTAGAAGTGATATGTACAGAAATCTAGTGGGTAGCTTGTTTTTATACATTAATTCCAGTGCTCCAGTTAAAATTTTATACTGAATATCTAAATTAGTTAAAATGTCAATGGTATAAAGATAACAAATAAACTGGAAGCCATTGTGAAATATATGTAATCATTATGTATAAAGATAATAAATTAAGTTAATTGAAAAACAATAAAAATTTTATTAGTTTCTATTAAAAATATATTTTACTTTGATAGAATTAATATTCTATAGATATAATGGTATTATCAAAAATTAAGTTACTTCTATCAAATACACATGTGAGATGAGTTTTAAATCATGATTCAATTATATGATATTTTCAATGGACCATCCAAATATGACAAGGAGGGTTTACGAAATATACTTTTCATCTGAAAATACTACTAATATTAACTAAAAGGAGTACTGAACCATTGGCAAATTGAAATTCATTCCATACTCAAATTAATTCACAATACCCTTTTAACTGTGATTCTCATGGTATATGAAGATGTCTGTATGGCATCAATTTTATTTCATCTAAACATAATAAAGCCATTCTCTTTAGAGAAAATTAATAACAATATTTTGTGTGAGAAATATATGAAATTCAGTGTTACTTTTCTTTAAATTGAAATCATGACAAAATGAGCATAGAAGTAACGAAACCTTTACCTAACCATATAAATTACTCCCATTAAAATTTGAATTTCCATTGGTGACAAAATTAATTTAAATAATTGCAACTCTCATACAAAATTACCTTGGAGTGAAAAGGCAATGGGTATCATTGGTCATAAAAAATAAAGAAACATATTAAGAAGTGATTTACTCAGAAAGCAATAATTTTACCAAAATCATTTTAAATACAGATTAAATTTTCCTGTAATAGTGAAATAATTCTGAACATTTTTATATTTGAATAATCTGAATATTTGTTTTATCATTTTCCTGAACAGTTGGAGGGATGATTTTAAATGGGACATACAGAGACTTTAACCTCCACATTATAATGATGGTAAAAAAAGTCAAAATAAATAAGATGTTTGAAGCCTTAGAGCTACTTACTAATGGGACCATTTAGGAATATGCCATGAAAATATAAACCAATTAAATATTTTAGATTAGACCATGTGTTTCCATTCACAAAAATTAATATTCTTTTCACTTTATTCTAAAACAATTGAACAAGGTATCTTAATGAAAAAAGTCATTTGATATAAAAAAGGTTATCCATAGTACTTTAAAATGTTAGAAAAACCAGTTATAAAGAAATAGAGAAAAAGATAGATAAGAAATCAACAAATCTGAAGGAATGAAAATACTATAGTAACATCATTGATGTTTGAACTTGGGATCCTTTAATTTCAATCTGAATAAAAGAAATTAATGATCCAGGTGGGGATACAATAGGATTTAATTCTAAAGTTGAACTATTTGTTTTTAATTAATTGCCCATTGTTGTGTTGCCTACATTATGTACCACACTTTTCCATTCAAAACTTAAAATGTCATGGATTGCCCAAATATTACATCACAATGTCAAGGGTTTTCTAACAGCAGTCTACCATCATGTTCAACAGTTCTTTGAATTTTCTCTTCAAATTAATACTACATCATAATGTCAGTATTCTTGAACTCTTCAATACTAAGTGAAGTTATTTCATGAAAATTCCCACATCAAGAATAAGCAGTTAACCAAAGTCCTCAACCATAAGGTCAACTTGATAATTGAGGGTAGAACTCACATGGTACTAAGCCTAATGCATGAGAAAATTCAAACATCAGGGTGGAGGGACCAGTACCATTTCCTGTGCTGCCTGTGGTTTCCCAGGAAGATCTGATACCCAGAAAATCAAACAGCTTAGGTTTCACTGGAGAGTCCAGAGACATCACCGGGCCTTGAACCCAGGTCCCCCGTTCAGTAGCCAGGGGCTCTTATCTACTGGGTTACCACAACTTCATTAAGCAGTTACATCACCAGGTAAGCAATTGGGATTAATTATTGCTAATCAAGTCAAATGTAAAATTTGTTTCACTTATTCATGCACAAACACATGATCATGAAGTCACACACGCAACACATGGTGATGGGAAGTAAAATCTGGTGGTAGTTATCTTTTCAAGACTTAATTATATCTTTCTAAGATAAAACACCAGCATTACTATCATCTACTTAAGTAAGGTCATCAGGATGCATACCAAATGTCTTAGGGCGTGAAACATAAAAGAATAGGTAGACATTAAATAATCAATGCAATGGCCCTTAAAATTTAATGTAAGGGTATTAGGTATTAGTTACATTATTACGAATCTTTTTTCATCAGATGCCACTTTTCCTACAATTTTTCCCTCTTTGCTGAAACACTCCTTCTACTATTCAATGTGATGTAATATATGGTTATCCCCTACATAAGAAATGATGAACATAAATTTATGTCCTTTTAACTAAAATCAATAGATTTTGTGATCCAATTCAATAGATCTAAAGGCACACAATTTAAGTTTAAAATGACCCAGATAATGGCAAATGGAAAAAGGAGGAATGTTTACTCATTGCATTAAAAAGGAATCTGGCATGGACTCAGGCCACAACTAAGTGTCAATGAAGTGTTGTGTAAAATTCAGGAGAATAAAAAAAGGATAAGGGTTATGGAAATGGAGCATAAAGAGGAAATAATACCAGGAATCTGTAAATATACTTCAAAATGAGAGCTATTAAAGCATAAAATGCATTAAATAGAGTAAATCACAAAAGAGCCGAAGGAAGATGGGGAGTTCTTGAAGCATTAATACCAAGAAATTTGCAAAAAACAATAAGTAAAGTTAT
Organism: Rhinocypha anisoptera; assembly: GCA_011762765.2. Classification (NCBI taxonomy): domain Eukaryota; kingdom Metazoa; phylum Arthropoda; class Insecta; order Odonata; family Chlorocyphidae; genus Rhinocypha; species Rhinocypha anisoptera. The sequence continues at coordinate 6,668 of WURS02088258.1, forward strand.
CATTGAAATAATTTTAAAAACCATAGTTTTATGGAGCAAACAATTATAAGAATGTTAGGGAGGAGGAAATGGAGAAACATCAATACTAATGATTGTGGAATGAAGTGGAAGTAGGCAAATAATAAACTTAAAACAAAGACTAACAAGGAAAAGAATCATAGGATAGGTGTGAAAAATGTTGAAGAGAAAAATTCAGAAGATCAAGGTTATTCAAATATTTTTCTCTCCTAACCTGTGCATTATAATGATATTATTTTTTCACTGCATAAGATATAGAAAGATATTTTTTCTTTGCCCAGATATATGCAAAATATTTGATTTTTATGAACTATTTTTTTATAAATGTACAAGGTCCGATCAAAAACATAAATGGTCAACTGTCTATGGTGGTCCCTTTTCTGTAGGATCTAGTTTAAAGGTAAAATTATGACCTAATTTAAGATCAAGAAATAATATTATGTAAACACCTGCTGAAATATTAATTTAAATATTAATCTATATATCCAAAGCTTCATTTACCTGATAAAACTTCCAATTATAGGGTTCATGCAGGCATAATTTATGATAATAAAGGATAGTTCAAAAGTTACAAAAAGGGATTGAGTAAAATCTACTCACCTCAATTTTCTGAGCAACTTCTTTCCACAAATTATTCAATTTCACTAAATCCTGTTCAATGACATTTTTTACTTCATTGTTCAAGATCTCCGAATCCGGGGAATGTAGAATCTCCACTGCTAACTCTCTAACTTTGTCAACACTCACTTTTTCTGACTCGAATTCTGTTACAAACTTCTGAAAATAAATAAAATCAAGTAACTTGTTTAAAAATTTACACAATAAAATATAAAGAGCTTCCTTCCAAAAAAATAAATTCATAAATTATATAGCTTTTTCCTGTATCCCTTGCCATACAGAACTTACATGAACTCAAGAGCTTCAACATATTGAAGAGATGGATGAAGGAAAGAAAATCTGTCTAAATCTTTACTTTTTTCAAAGAAAACTAACATAAAGTGAATAAAATAACCATGAATATAGCAATAGATAACATTATATTAAAATAGGATTTGAGTGTAAAAATATACATAGTAAGAAAATTCATTCAATAAGAAGATTTTGCTAGAAAAGAGTTTAATATAGCTTCCATGAGATCAGTTGGGTACTTGATGCTTTGATACTTCATGGGAGTTTACTGTGAAACTTTGTTATAGTACGAAACTCGTAAAATAACTCGTAAAATTCTGGCCGCATATGTAACCTTAAATTTTTATGGTGAAAATATGGCCTAAACAATATTAACTTCAATACTAGTATATTCCCAAAAAATTAAAAGAGCACAATCAGTTTCAATGATGGTAATCATCATCATTATCATTGAAACTGGTAATTCAGTTTTTAATTTAGTGGAAATACACAAATAAATGAAGTTAATATTGTTTTATTGTGGCATTCCTACAGGTGATGGCCTCCTCAGTGAATTTTAATATTCAGACTGTTACTACAACTCCAAATGTAATGCTAAAAAGTTTTCTATAAACAAGTTTAGATATTTATGAGTAGAAAGTGTCAAACATGGTATTTAGTATTTTTCTGTGTCAATTATAATTACTCTTATTTATGCTAGAGTACATAATACAAATTATATTACTTGATAATATTAGGGGCTGCCAATAAGTCTTGTTTCTGAAAAGAACAATATTAAAAAATGGTGTATGTAGCCACAGAAGAAAATATTTAAACGGTGCACACATATGCCATGATATACATAAATTTCAGTTTCAGAATGCATCACTGAGGATAAGCATTTATAATAACCACTGCATCATGTACTTTTCAACTATGTAATTTCTCTTAGGGTGACTTTTGACTGTTCAGATGAATTAATATACTTACCCTGGTCTCATCTTTCTGCTCTTCTGACAATCTCTCACTTCCCATGGCTTTGTCATTATCCAATGAACTTTTGGCTCTGACCAGCCATGAGTTCAACCTTTCCATTAAAGAATGAAAATGATCCAGCTGTTTTTTCTCGGCAGAGGGAGCAACATCCTGAATTGAAAACATAAGATTAGCTAGAAGCTAACTGTTCATGAAACTGCTTTATTGGTGCACTATTTAACATTCATTAATAAGACAAAGAATTAGAAAGGCAGTAAATGTATAGCATCTCCTGGTGACATACTAAATTAAACAAGGATTTGAAACTATTTTATAAGGCCTTCAAGCAAATGCTGTTGAAATGATAAAAGCATAATATCATAAATACAGATTTTTCAAAAGGGGTCAGCTTCTGATTGAGTTTGATATAGAACTAAATAAATATCAGTTATGATATAATTGTTATATTGGTCCAGGGCAACTTTTAATAGAATGTGTGCATAAGTATCTACCCACCTCACTTGGGCAGGATTTGTTCTTTAATTGCTTTTCCAGAGCCTCCCATTTGCCATTGACTTCTTCCACCCTATCCCTTAAGTTATCCAGGAAAGTAGGATCACAAAGTGTTGAGAATGAGGCATAAGAGCCATTTATACTGTCTAAAATTGGCATTCTTTCTGCCATTTCTTCCAATATTACCTGAAAATCATAAATATATTCATTCTATAATTATTTCTATTTATCATAACTAATATCAAAGAAAAAAAATTAAAAATTAATCATCTTAAGTATAACTATATACTCTTTTGAAACAAAATGATTCAATGACTATATGTCAAGAAAGGCAAAATTCTTGAGGAAAAAGGATAAAGGCTTTTAATGAGCCTTAGAGAAAAGTTTTAGGAGGAATGCAGTAATATTTTTCCATCATAAGAAATCATTTCAGGCTTTACATTGTGGAATTCTTTCACTATGTACAGTTAAAGAAAAAAACTGCTATTCCACATAAAAGTTTTGTTTAATCATGACCAGGTTTTGCTGCAGTAAAGCATTCCCACCCTAGGATGCTTTATCATGGTGAAACTTGGTTGAATCAAAATCGATGCAATTAATTAACTAATAATAAATGCTTTTCATCAACAATTAACACTAAAAACTACATAAAACTCATGTAAACTAAATTTGACACATAAATTATTATTTGATTCTCACACATTATCAAATAGAAAACTTCATTAACCTTTTCAGTGCTAAGTATTTCCTTCAACAAGAGCCTCATGCTACACGCAGCAGTCTGAGACATTTAAACATCTCCAGCATGTACGATTTAATAGTACCTTAAATGCTTTTGTGTTATACACATACATGCATCCATAGTGTTGAGGGTAACACCGTACCAACCCGGATATGTGTGAGTAATGCCACAGGCACTGCTACAATCAAATGTATATTCACATTCATAGAACTGAAAGGGTTAAGGAC
>WURS02088269.1:7500-10030 GCA_011762765.2 Rhinocypha anisoptera
ACAACCACCACCATGAGCCACGAGGAAAAAAGAAGAATCGCACAAACCTCTTTCTCTTTCATCTCCTTTGGTGGTTTTGAGACTTTGGAATAAACTTTTCTCTTCTCTCTCTCTCTCTCTTTCTATCTCTTTTTCTCTCTCACATGTTTCTTCCAAAAGATATTCTCCCAAAAGAAAATTTTCCACACTTAAAAATTCAAACATCACTAACATTTTTGGTTATTGCACTTATCATTTGGCGTGAATCTTGGGAAAATTCCCCGAATTGCGTTTTGGGAATTCACTTACCTGCATTGAAACGTTCTCTTCCTGACTTTCTGACTTCCAAAATCAAAGTGTGTTTGCAAGTGTAGGTTACTTTGATAACCATAATTTTACATTTGAAAAAAAGTTAGAATTTTATTTCACTTGAAACGTCAAAGCCTCACCATCATTACCATCGGTGGACTCGCTCGTCACGCACTCCCCACGCATATAAAAGCGCGTGCTCTAACTGCTTTGTCATTGTCATAGTCACTCTCACACTATGCACTTGTAACCTCTTTGACATGACCCGGTCTATGACCGTCAATAAAGTCACTACCTGCTGCCTTGGGCAAAACCTAGTTTATCAGTGTAAACCTTCTGACTCCAAACTCCAAACACTGCCTAACCCCTTTTCGTTATAAGGCCAACACGGCCTCCTATACACTCAAAATATTTTCAATTTTATATTTTAAGGTAAATATTTGGTATATATTCAAAACTATGTTTGATTGCACTTAGCTTGAGGGCGAAAGCAAAGCAATTTTATCTTATTCAAAGAGTGACTTTTTACTCCTGGTGAGAATAAATCTAATTTTACCTTGTTTTCGAATTCTCTTTACTCTCTCTCTCTCTCTCTCTCTCTCCACCGATCGTTATCCATCGGAATCACAACACACTCGTTTGCTTATCTCACTCAGCTCTTCTCTTTCAAATCTCACCCATAAAACCACGAATGTAGTTAAACCCTCCTCTTTGCGTGAAATGATCTCTTCTCTTCTTTTTGCTCTATTATCAGAAAGCGAGAGAGTGAGTGAGTGAGAGAAAATAGAGAGAAAGAGAGGTGTAATTCAATTGTTCCGGTTGGTCCCCATCGAGAATCGAGCATTAGTATTAATTATAGATCACACACGGACACATAGACAAAGTGTAGACTAACACACACACACACTATCGTCATCAACTTGTGGGTGTAATGGCCAATTGGGGATGATGGTGTGGGGAATCCTCCACTACACACATGAGAATCATCTCTCTCATTGGTGGTGAGTGTAGAGATTGAGAGAGAGAGAGAGAAAGCGAGAGATAGAGAATGAGAGAGAAAGATACAGAGTGAGAGAGAGAGAGAGAGATAGAGAATGAGAGAGAAAGGTACAGAGATAGAGAGAGAGAGAGAGAGAGAGAGAGAGAGAGAGAAAGAAAGAAATCGTGATGATAGTTGAACACAAGATTACACATGAAAACAGATGATGATTTAAATTTTTTCAAAATTTATATAATAACACAAACAAAAACACTGAGATCAGAGGAGAAAATCATATAGTCAACAACATCATAATCAAATCCGTTAGTGTGTAAATACTTACTAAAGAAGTTTTTAAAAAAATATTACATTTTGTGGCCCAGAAGTGTGGCATAAAACAAAAAATTCCATGAACATGAAGATACAACATAGAAACCCATACTTTTCGTTAATATATAAAAGAGAATTATAAATATAAAATGCAAAAATAAAATAGTCATGTTAATTACAAGTTTTTACTCAAACTTTGAATTGAAAGAAAAATTTTATTTTTAAAAAATTAAATTTTAAAGTTAGGTATATTTTAAATAGAATAAAAGTAAATTTTAAATAAATTATCCTGAGATAAATTAATTAATAATTTTAAATAGTTTTAAGAGAGATTGAGGGCAATCTAGAGAGCTCACTCATCATCGATACCATTGATACTGCCCCTCACTATACTAGATTTATGACTAGGGTAGCTAATTCAATACTATTTATCATTTGGTGAACGTTAACTAACTTTGATATATCGATACAATCGATATTATCAAACATATAATCAAAGGGCACATGTCTGTCAGTATAAGTTTGTATGAGCTTAGGGAGTCTGAGAGAGAGAGAGAGAGAGAGAGAGAGAGAGAGAGAGAGATGGTGAATACTTAGGCTTATATACATGATACATACAATTTAAATTTGTGAAACTTACAAACACACACACATTCTGATGCCATCAGTGAAAAGGCATTCCTGCATGATAAATGAGATGAGCCGAGTGAGTGAATAGCACCGAGTGGACATTCCATGCTATTTTGGGGGAAAGGGGGGAGTAGATGACTCATCTCTACTTGCTATGGCTGAATACATGCACGATGACGGCTCTCAGATGGATCGCAGAGAGAGAGAGAGAGAGAGAGAGATAGAAACAGAGAGAGAGAGAGAGAGAGAGAGAGAGAGAGAGAGAGAGAGAGAGAGAGAGAGAAAGAGAGAGAGAGAGAGAGA
>WURS02088280.1:0-10030 GCA_011762765.2 Rhinocypha anisoptera
TACTCAGAGGCAACGGGTTGTTGAAGGTTGTAAAAGACTGTAGAATGTTGGGTAAGCGGGATAGGGGTAAGAAGAGATACATAGAGAAGGAGCGTGAGCATGGAAAAATGAACGTATTGGAGTGTGGTTGCGTGAGGATGTGGGAGATACGGGAGTGGACGGGGGATAGGGATCCACATTTAATAAATTGAGCGTGAGTAACAATGAGAACGAAAGGAATTAGGGAAGGGAAGGGTGGAGGTGAGTATTGGAGGCCACGCATGGAATGGCACGACTCCCTGCCACGACGTTTCCCTCCGATCGCCAGCAATGAAGACCGGGAGAACTGACTAGTACAGGAGTAGGAAGAAATAACGAGGGGAGGGGGGCAGCCAGGCGGCGGGAGCAACGCGCCATGACGCAAATCCTCGAAGTGATTTCGAGCGGCATTTCCTCTTCGTCTCCACTGAAGGTGCCATTGGAGAGGATGGATTGAGAAAAACTGGTTCCTCAAATAGTTACTACCCTTCCTAATTTCATCCCCACATATCATTTTACTTCCATATATTACACACGTATTGAATTTTTTCCAAGGGCTATAGTATATATGTGTAAGAAATAGTCTTCAGCTCCAATGGGTTGAACTCTTTCATGATGATAATATATGACAAGTAAAGTATTCTCCATAAGATAAATAAAACTTAGCAATTCCACAAAATAACACTGGTTTATTACCAGTGTTATTATGTCGGATTGGAAAGATTTATTTATCTTGTGTATATATGTAGGCGAGATAGAATAAACTGACCGCAACCAGTAGTCGACTAAGTAGTCACTGCGATGAAACTAATCATGTTACAGAAAGCTCGCAGATGGTTTCCGGCTTAACTATGTGACACTCTTTCAACTTGAGGAAAGAAGAACTTGACATCTTTCCACATGATATGAATATTGTTCTGCTATCGAATGTTTTGCATATACATAGTATCTTGCTTGATGAATGATTTACAACGTGTGCACGTGGGAATGCGTGCTTGGTGTTGACTCACCCCCTGCCACGGACCCTAGAGGCGGTTTGCAGGGTATTTCGCACGTATCAAGATGGCCGCTCAGGCTCGTACTTATTTGGATGACGTCGCGCAGAAGCGATCAAACCTTGTTTTCAACGTGGGTCTGGGCAAGCCGAATGTTTCTTCCTAAGTGGTGTGCTATGAGAGTATGTAGACAGAAACTCTACCCACCATCGTTAAGATATTTTTTAAACGAATGTATGGAATTTAGAACAAAATCCAGTCCAAGTGTAGAAAAATGAACTTTTTAAGTAAAATAAAAACATGATACTACGCATAGAAGAGACGGAATTCAGTATTTTTTTAAATCAGAACAGGTGAAGCACCCAGGAGCCTAAACGTAACTCTGTCGTCGAGCAATCGCAAGTGAGTAAAATTAGATTCATAGGGCGAGTAGGTTGCAACAAAGATTCTAAGAGAGATTTTACGTCGCATTGGTTAGAACTTGTTAAAAATATGCGCCATGTATTTGGATCCCTCATAGGAAAGTTTGATAAAGCAATAAAAGTGCAGCGAAAATCCTCGAGAATTGTGAAAAATAATAGACAAAGACAGCGAGTGTGGCAGGAATACTCAAAAGGTTAGAATGGGAATTAGAGACGTGAAGAGAGCAAAAGATTCTATTATTTTGGCACTGGAACAGTTACATTACCAGTTGGAATAATTGGGTCAGGGCACTAAATTAAAATGGACTATGTATCTATCGTACAAAATGTTAAAAATAGCTTAAGGGCACTGCGGGTCAAGGATATCATACTAATCTCAGATATCCATTACTACATTGGTAACAAGTGTCCCGTAGGGAAATTTTGCGATGTGATTGGAGCATACGAATATCTAGATAGTAAAGTATACAATGAAGAATGCAGGAAAAATCTTGATTTACCCAAAGCACGAAAAACTAAGAAGCGAGAATCGATAAAGACACCTATTACTGCGAGTATGAAATATGAATCTGTGATATATTTTTTTTTTACCTTTGAACATTATACAAAATCAAGCATATCGTATATGAATACCAATGGTAACGACAACCAAGTAATTGGTAGTTTTGCATTATTGAAATCATCGATAATGAAATTGCAAGAAAAATCTTTAAGTAATCACATTAATGTAAAATGTTTACCAATACGATAATTTAAAAATCCTACTTTCACAATTATTGCCTTAATTGACAAAATTACAAGTATCTTCCTTTACCGGTAAGCAACTATGGGAAAAAGAGAACATTTTCACAAATATCCCTAATTATGGTTTTAAATGTCAATAATACGAATGTATGATTGATTAAGAGAGTTAAAAACACCAACGAAGACCATCTCAGAAAGAAACGTAAAACTTTGGTGGAGTAGCACAGCGTCGTTATCTCCTCATTGCGTGCAGAAACGATTCTACTATAACGGAATCAGTTAATCCTCCGTTTCGTCGCGCCAAATTTGAAGAATTATTATCACAACCCATCGCGTTATCCGTCAACAATTATAGTGATAATACGTCAACAAGAGCCATGAACTTGCCTCAGCTAACAGATTGAGCGGAGTGTGCATCCATCCACTATTGCGTGAGTGATATAGGCACGGGATTCGTCCATTTTCTCTTCAGGTCTCCTTGTTTCGACGTGTTGAATAACACTGAATTCTTTTCCAAGTGCTAGCGAAAGTTTAACTATCCCCCATGTTGATGTTGTATGGAAGTCTTGTCATTTGCACATTTCCTCGGATTCTTTGAAATTGATGGCAATTATGCCCGGCCTGAGGAAGCTTATGATACTCCCACAATAAATAAACCGACATCACTACATTGTCATCGAGGAAGCAACCTAAACAATACCACTTCAAGTAATTTTGCGTAACCTCTGCAGATAACTGATCTAAATAGCTTTAGAACCTGACCAAAAGCAAAATACAACTTCTACATAGCGGTAGTATCAAATATTGTTGTCAGATGAGAAGTTAAAGTACCATATAAGAAATTGATCGAAGATAAATATTACGGTATATATAAACACTACCATAAGCTTGTTTAATCGGAGGGAACCATCGCTTCCCTTTATTTCGTCATACTCATTAATTACATCAACTTGATTTCAAGAAATTACCGACGAGAGAAATGTTAGTTACGCGGGGTTTGCTTAAAGAAAAATTAATATAATCCAGAAATATTCTATCTGTCTCTGTCATTTCTGTTAATCTATCTCTGTTATTCTATTAATAAATAAAAAAATAGTATTCTGAGATTAGGTATGAGTTATGTCAGGTTGATGAGCCAGTTACATTGATTTCAGCTAAATTCATCATTTACGACGCTCATTTACTCGAGTATGATTCAAATAGAGGTGTCGGCTAGCAACTCCAATCCATTCGGCGGTTATTCACTATCGCGCACTTATCCACTTGTGTGTCTTGTCTTTCCCACCCCTAAATTTGTTTCTGATTAAAACTATGGAGACACATAGAAAGTGGGAGCCAACCATATTAGCCCTGATGTTGGTTTGTGATGAAGTTAGAGCTCTCTTCATACTCAGCCCAACGACATGTGAAAATCCACACAACTTGGTAGGGGGAGGGGGCAGTTACATTTCCTGTGCCGCCTGCGGTTTTCCAGATATCTTGTACCCAAAAAACCATTGGGTTCAAACTGAAGGTGTCCAGAGGCGTTACCAGGACCTGGTCCTATGGCCACTTATTAACTAGGCAAGAGCTTTACACATAGAGCTACTGTGAACCAAGAGTGGGGGAGGAACGGTAATGCAATATGGGTAATGGGTACATTTAGAACAAATTAATCAGTAACGACGGAAGTATACATTGGTTTTTATGGTGATTCTCTATTGGCTGCCACGATCACATAATCGGAATATGATTGCTTAACATTTTGGGAAAAAAGCCTCGGCTGGTAGTACTACAAGAAGACTTAATAAATTAATTTACAATAAAAATCACGAGTAATAACACTTAAATAAGCTTATTAACTGTATAATTGGTAAATTACCCGTCGCTGATTGTGACCAATCACACAGTGAATACCCTGTATCAATCGAAGTTTGTTTTCTTTAAGTATGATACCTCATAAATATAAAGGAGCAACATATGAACAAAAACGCTCTGTTTTATTACGCATTATTACATAATGAGTGACCATGAAAAATAGATGTCGTAAACATTGAATTCCACACGCCATCGACCGGTCTTGCAAAGTAACTCGTAAGTATAGACGTAGATCCCTATGTCTAAACAGAAAAACAAATGACATAAGTATAGCTGTGTACAGTTAATGACATATTTCTGCAAAAAAAATAATTTTTTTCAGTTGTTACGCTCAAAGTGCATTTCGCCCGACATAATACGAAATGCTTCAACTCATCGCGACCACGGTAAAGGTTGAGCGTGACCTTCTCAAAGGTCAGCATTTTAGTTCCCCGAGCGTCCATGGCACACTAGAAGGTTAGGAAGAGAGTTACTACCACCGGAACTATGCTTAATTAAGACACAGGGCATGACGACCTCTAGCCGAATCGCAGGAAGAATAATTATAAGAAAGATACTTCCTTTCAAGACCTAATTGTTATGGAGTTCTCCAAGCGTTCAAAGGGAAACGTTCCTAGATTATAATATAAATCACATCAAACATTCAATGCCGAAAGGTGTGCACTCTTAGAGAACCCGTGGTTTCTTATTTTAATTCTTACAATAGAATGGTCAACTAATTTAATAGTTGCTCCAAATGTAGAGCTTAATTTATTGTGATGTTATGACTTCAACGTGTGATATTTTATGCATTTACATTTTTCATTACTTTATTAATTATTATTTAATTATTAAATAATTTAATTACTCCAAATGTGCCGGGATGATAAATTTTTATAGTAAAATCGTCTTAAAAATATGTAATAATTAATACAATCAATTCCAGTAGACACTGTCTTCGCGTCAATAGTGGATAGACAGATGTTTAGGAATAACAACTAGCCAGATCAGAACACCACAATGGCTGGTGATTTATAAAAAAAGTAATCATATGATCATATGAACTCATATGATCCCTGAATATAAGGATTATTTGATGAATTTCTACCTCAGGCACTTGAGAGAAAATATGTGGATGTCTTTACTATTTGTAAAATATAAAGCACACGGCATAAAATACGCAAAAATAAAAAAGTAAATAACACACATTAATTTAGACACATTATTTTAAATAGATATGACATACGATATAGTTCGTGGAAGAAAATAATTTAACAAAATGCTCTTGGAATTATCGAGCACATAACAAGAAAAGGAAGGAAAAATGACTAATTACATTAATGATTTATACAAGTGGATCATTTTCACCCAAAATTTCTGCGGTGCCTATCAATTTTCATGCAAATATTTATATTTATAATATGAAATGTGCAAAATCATCACTTTTACTGAGGGAAATAATTAATAGAGTGCAAAAATTCACACTGGATACCATAATTATGGATGTAGAATGATAATATAGTATAACACAGTGTAACCAAATATTTGATTCACACGTCTTTCAAGAAATCATATTTAGAACTTTTTCTTTCTTTTAGGACTATTATTCTAGTTATATATTAAAGGACAAAGACCTTGAGGAGCATACCATTTCTTGAGGGTAGTTATAAATATTAGTAAACAACATACAGCATGAAGCTCATATCTTATTATGCAAATAAATTTTTAATTCCTCACTTCTGTTACTTTGCTCCTGTATTTTCATTTGCGTAGCATAAGCACTTACTCTAAAATGACGGAAAAGAAAAATTGGACTTACCATAAGTAGAATTTGATGTAGTTAAAACAAGGTCATCATGTAGAGAAGGGAGAGATGAGCCATTGCTTATCGCCACTATCCTCGAAAGCCGTTTTTTTGTGAATATAACGCTATCCGAGGTGAGGTACCAAGTTACACATATTGAGCTGCATTTCTGTAAAAAATTCAATAACATTAGGGCATATAGCAAACTCAAGAAGTAATAAAGCTATACGAATCGAACGAAATACTCAGGCACTGTGAGGAATTCATTCCATTCGGCAAAGAAATAAAGTGCATAGAATTAATAATAAAAGGTTACGTTTTTCATATTACTTACTTAAGTCGCTAAAAAACTCATCTACTTTAAAGCGGCCCACCAAGAATTCTCTCTCCGAATAATGGATTAAATTAAGACTATTTTATTTGCCGATGGAAAGACAAGTTGTATCTGCTATGACTTAAATGTTAATGTATAATATTTAAGGTAAGAAAATATTCTTCCGTGACTTATATTCTTCCGGAGAAAAAAAGGTATGACACATTAATTATTATTATTTCTTCACAATAAATTATTATGGAAGAAAACGAATATAAAATGTTAGGTAATTAATATCTCCATCAATTTTATCTTTGTTATTTGTTAAACCATATTTCCAAAAGCAATACAGATTATTTCAATGCATCAATTTGTAACGTGTGTGGCCAACAGCAACAACTTGTGGCCAACAGCAACAGTTTTAGGCCTAGTAGCAGTTTGGGGAAAACGAGTAAGTTATATTTGTCAACTTTGCATTGCCAATAAATAAAAAATATGAGGTAAGATACACGAGGTCGTACTATTTTGGGGGGCACGAATAATGCACGTGGGCACCAAACAAGAAAAGAGTAGTCACGACACCACAAACACGCACAGGAAGAGGGAAATATGAAATTATGTAACACAGAAAGTCTTCCGGAGTTGTAGGTCACCGGGGTCACCAGATCCTAGGTCACCTGGTCCTAAGACCGGAGATAAGACCGGTCTTATCCTTAACAGTCCTTCCAATCTGGCAATTGTACGTAAAATTAGGTACAGGACCAGATCATGATAATCGGGTATATTTCAGTTCTAGAATGAAGAATTTCACAGTGAGGTCAAAAATTTATATGCTCGCTTTTTTTAAACAATGAAAGGCTGCCAAAAATCGAACTTTTTTTTACTTTTTTGCTCATAAAACCGTGGGTCTTGTTTACATGTGAAAACATGTAGTAATATTTTTTAAAGAATTTAATTACCTACTAAATGAGCCCAAACCGGTTCGGATACGTCTATTTGTTAATAAGTTAAACATAAATCAACACAATATTTTTCCTTTTTTTTATCCTTAATATTTTGCACAATAACATTTGTATAGATTTAATTTAACCATAGAGAGCCGGGTATTATTATGACAAGAATATACCTTCCAAAGCTGGATTCTATAACTATAATAGTTTATGAATAATTTCAATTGTTTATTAAAATTGTTTTTCAATTCATAAGGGGGTGGAAAATGGATTCCTTCCACTACGTGACTTCTGTTACTGTTAACTTTATCAAAAAATATGTACAAATACAATATCAATTTTTTATGCTCTTTTCTTTTTCACATTGCACATACTTTCATCCTCACCCACACTTAATCTAACTGTATCAGAGCTTTATTGATCAAATTCTGTAATTATATCAACTTCCTCGTCATCAATCTCAACTTATTCTTCTTCATTTCGATCAATATTAGTTTATTGGAATTGGTATTGATGGAAAAATTAGTACATAAATTTCCAAAGCACCACTGCTAATACTTTGCAGAATTTTATCACTTTTTTCCACCCCCTTAAAAATAAAAAAATAAAATTATAAATAAACAATTGCAATTATTCATAAACTATTACAGCTACACGATCCAGCTTTGGAGGGTATATTTGTTATAATAATACCCTGCTCTCTATAGTAAAATTAAAGCTATATGTTTTTATACAAAATATTAAAAATTAAAAATTTTGTGACTATTTATTTTTAACTTACTAACAAATAGACCTATCCGAACCGGGTTGGGTTCATTTTTTAGGTAATTCAATTTTCGAAGAAATATGTCGTACATGATCTCACATCAAAACAACACCCTTAGTTTTATAAGCGAAAAATTAAAAAGTGCGATTTTGGCGGTTTTTCATTGTTTAAAAAAGCGAGAATATAAATTTTGGACCTTATTGTGAAATTCTTCATCCCAGAGCTGAAACACACCCGATCATCATGGTCAAATCCTGTACCTAATTTTTATGCAAAAAAAGCCAGATTGACCGGACTTATTAGTTTTTCCCTGCCTTCTGGTCCTGGTAATGGAGATGTCTCGAAATTCTTCCGCTCCGGTGTACTGTGAAAACAGTGACTTCGTGGCTCTCAATCACTCACGCACGAAGGGTTTAGGGGAAGCTATCGCTTGCCAGTAACTGTTCAATCGCTCAAAAAACAACAGGAAATGCAGGTAATTCTCCACTCAGGTGTATTGTGAAATCAGAGACCAAGATGGATTCCCATCACCCACGCACTCAATGTTTAGGGGAAGTTAGTTTAGAGACTCTCTAGTGAGTTATGAATCACATAAGGTAGCAGCAGGAGGAGCACAGGATTCCACGGCAAATAATTTAGCTTCTCAGTCCTGTGATTCATCTGGCAAAGTGAAATAGACACTTAGAAGTAGGTGAATCATTCGAATGCATCGCGGGAGAAGCGAAGGACAGTCATTCGGAATGATACAGTCAGTGTACGTAGGCTTCCTACAGACTGAAAATTCCTGATATGGTCCACTAATGATATTGTTATTTATATTATTACACTAGGAAATTTATTTATTTTTTGCTCTAATATTTCCATGGAAAAGGAAATTTTGGTGTTTAGGGAGTACAGGATATTTAAGAAAGAAGTGAGGTATGTTTCTGCACAAAGGGAGAGAAAGTCATCGAAATGAGTACACAAACATTCCACGTTTTTCATTAGTTTCCTGGCTGGCTGAGGGGAATAACGGGAATGTGATAGTGAGAGTGTTTAGGGACTAGAGCGAGGTGATATCAACAATCTAAGAAATAGGTTAAAAAATTTTAAGTGGAAATTGCAATTTTTTTAACCTATTTCATAGATTATGGATCGTTTCCACCACATCTCACCTGACTATAACGTGATATCGACAGACTATATACATAAGAACGACATAAAAACAAGACAATACCACCGAAGACCTCAGGAGATCATCAAGCAATAACGCCGCGGGAAACCGTCCAAGGGGGCACGTTTCTCCACAACGATACAACTGCTCACTCGGTAAATGGGACAATCTTACATGAAGCTTCTTTTGGCTAACAGTTTTTGTCTCATCCGCCTTATTACCTTGATCTAGGACGCTTCCTCTTCCCCCATATGATGAAACATCTACATGGTGATCATTGCTTAGGTGTAGCAATGTCTGAATAGCCAAACGGAGGCTCTACTCCAACAGGGCGATTAAACGACTATTTTGGCTATTTCACGTATACCTGTTCATATTCTACCGCATGTTCCATCTACTGCATATTCTAAATTTGTAATTTTCAGTTCCAAACAAATTACATTAACGAATTAGTCTAAATATACTTGCTTAGTCGTACACTTCAACTAAAAATTTCCTATTTGGATAATTTCTTCGAATTCAAGACTACGCCTAAGTAGCACGCTAACTTATGCACAATAACGTATTCATTTTACAATTTGAATATAAAATGTTTCCAATGTTCCATGGAAGTAGCCAAAGTTATCCATTGCTTTGTATCAAATGGCAGGAGACCCATATGTACACAATCATAGGTACGATTAGGATTGAAATGGGTTATATCTTATGTCCGAAAAACAACAGCACTCGACTCATTCAATCACACAGATCGAACTCAGGAATAGTCCGAATCAGTACTAAATGATTTTCATCGAATTTTGACGCATTAATAGATAAATCTTCACCCGTTCCATTCAGCTTAATTATCAAAAGCCCTTTAGGTCCATATTCGCTCACGCACATATATGATTTTTTTCCGTAGGTTGCTAGAAGCCCCATAAACCGCAGCCCCACCCAAAGCATCCCTCGAGGCGATCTCATGCAGAAATGAGTGGGGCAATAACGAAGGGAGGGGGGGGGGGAATTTTACAAACTATTCCCATTCATGCG
>WURS02088291.1:0-10030 GCA_011762765.2 Rhinocypha anisoptera
CTATCCAAAATACCTGTTCTCTTGCTGCCCCTTCACTGCTTACCTAACATTCTACCTTCTATTAAAACCTTAAACAACCCATTGCCTCTGAGTACCCCTTCCACCCACCTTTCCTGTCTTTTTTGGATTTCTTGCAGCAAATGTCTCTCCTCCCATACCATTCTTAATACTTCTTCATTCATTCTTCTCTTTGTCTCAAGAGGGGTGTCTTTCTCCACCTGTCACCAAACCCATATCTCAAAAGCCTCCAATCTATGCTCATCATCCTTCCTCATGGACCAGGTTCCGGATCTATAATGCTATGCTCCATATTAGGATTTTTAAAATATTAATTTAATAAAACACCAAAAACATCATCAAGTCCCTTACATTGGGTAGTAGTAGTATTTTTGTTTATAGGGTGCTTCGGCTGCTATGGACATTTCGCACCTCTTCAAGTCATAGAAAAACCCATCTGGACAAACACAACACCGATGCCCTGGGAGGGATTCGAACCCGCAACCTTTGGGTTAGCCGGCGAGCACACTACCCACCAGGCTAACCCAGTTGGCTACCTTACATTGGGTTTTTTATAATTAAATAAATAACAATAAATAAAAAATAAATAAATAACACTAAACAACAGTACAGGAAACAAAACTAAAATGATTAAACACTAAAGTGATGTTTTACAAGGGCGATGAAGGCGTTACGAGAGAAGAGGTCAAGGGCAGTCAGCAATAAGGGGGTTAAAGTAGGTGGGATATGCAATAGAATTAAATAGGGATCTTTGAGAAATGGATAGAGGCAGCATTTTGGGACGTGTAGAAGATTGGAATTGCGAGTGTTGTGGGATGGAATTTGGAAAAGAAAGAAGGATAGGAGTTGGTCAGAGCGGAAGAGTCCATTCATCACTAATCTTTTCTTTTACTTTTTAATTACGATCCCTCTCATCAACTCCTTCCTTTTCGCAAAGATCTCTTTTGCTAATGCAATTATTCATTTAATATCCATGCCACTACATCCATTTTCCCCTCTGATGATAAGTGAACTTTGCTACCGGCTCTAATTTTCTCCCTTCTAGTATGACATTTAGCCTAGCCTTCTTACTTCTTGGAAAAAATTAGATAATACATGATACAAATTATTACAGCCTCTGTATCTCTCCTCAGAATCCAAGATGGTGGCAAATTCTTTAAACACAAAACAACCCTGAGAATGCAAACAGCATGTTCAGGATTGTGTATGATATTTAACCTTCTCTTAAATGACAGAATATGAAAGGTTTAGAAGGAAACAGACTGCAGTTCCACATAGAGAGTTTATTTCAGCACAACCTGGTTTAAAAGGGAATTTAGAAGAATTAACTTTGCCATTTCCACTTAAATAACCTCCCTGGAATGACCTGGTTTCGCCATATAACAGCATCTTCAGTTGTGTTATATAGGTCTTGTGAAATAAAATTTTTATGTGGAATTGCAGTTTTTCCTTCTAAACCTTTCATGATGAAGGAATTCTTTCCACCTAGCCTTGCCTGAAATGGTTTCCAATGACAGAATTTGATTTCTACATCAAAACATGTGAACCTGATCATTTATTTCTATCTGCTTCAATCAGATGAAAATTATTTGTCGTTTCCCTCATCATCATCATCATCTTTCAGATTTCTTCGATATGAAATCGAAAGAATTTTCGAATTGTTTACTCATCCAACATTGTAAACTGTAAATGGAAACTTCTGGTTAGCATAAATCCAAGTGAAAATTTGTCTAGGATAAAAAAGGTTGGTGGTGTACCTGGGAAGCAAGTCTTACTGAAGATTGAAAAATCCAATTCCCAAGCATACTGAATGATTTTTCCATGCTGAATTTCTATGCATTTATTAATAAGAATTTCAATTCAAGCTTGATGTGGTGGAAGGAACTCACAATAAAATGAAAATGTTGCTCTTTTCCACAAAATAAGTAAGACATACATTTCCACTTTAATAAAATGTGTGTTTCGGCTCACTGAGCCATCATCAGGTACAAGAAAGGAAAAAAAAGAACACATAGTATATTTAGTGAAATTAGGTGAGGGAAAGGAGGGAAGAAGGCTGGTAGTTGACAGGAACTATAAATTGACAGGGTGGGATGTGCCACTACTGGGGTGAAGGGGTTTTAAAGACAAATAGGGGCTAAAACCCCTCTTTGTTAACCCCTTGGTTGCAGAATACATATATCTACATTTTGTAGGGACCAATTGTTGAGAAAACGTTTTTTTACATATGGCCACCACCTTTGTAACCTCTCTAGTCCCTCTCCAGATTTGATGTCCCGACCTTTCCAAGAAAGGTTCGAATGGTCACATTTTCTTATTGTTCCAGAATAGGCCCCCCTGTCCAGTGTCATTCGCAAAGGTTCATGACCTTTGGCTGAGTTTGACGAATCAATTTCATCCTGCAAGTTTGGGAAATTCTTTTCTGACCCACCCTAATTCATTTCCCTCACTGATCTCCAAGTTTTGGTAGTATGCAGGTTATGAATCAAAGTATTTATGTACTGTTTGGTAACAAATTAATCAGGAATTATCTAGGGAAGTTTGGATATATCCTTATGAAATATTTTAACTTGGGTCGATCGAATCTCCACGGTCCCACCTGGAGGAAAAAAGGTGATGTGGATTATAAGGTTCATCCTGGATTACAAGGGTTCACACCTGAAACACTTGCTGGCACTTGAAGGGAAGAATTTTCCCCCTCCTTTTCTCCCACAAATAGCCATCACAAAAGAACCAGGTTGCCACAGCTGAAGGGTTCATGAATTAACCAAATTCCAAATTTTAAAGTACAAAGATTTTCCAACAAGTATATATATTAGTTCCTTACAGTTAATAGGGCAAAAGGTAATTATGTATTTTTTTCTTTCAGTTAAATGAGGTGCTAGTTTGTTGTTCCAATGGGTCCTTTGTAGAATTGATGCTGCCTCCAAATGAGGTCCATGATACAACAATATCGTATGAACTGATAAAAGTTGAAAAGAAATCATGTGTATTCAAAAGTGTGAAGTCTCAGATCCTTAGGGACCAGTATTTAAAGAAGAGGGAAGAAGAGAAAGCAAAAAAAAGAGAAGCCAAAGAGAAGGAATTAGAAGCCATGCATGAAAGAGGCAGATATGATGTTGATCCAGAAATATATTTAGGTGAGTGTCTTGTAGTGCCTTTACACATATAATATTCTTGTTATGTAGCCATATTCAGATGTTTAGTGAATTTATTGAGCTTATTTAACAGGTTTTTTCAGCTGTAAACATTTATTTGGAAAGTTTTAAAGATTAATCAATGGCTGTATAAAAAGAATCCAACCTTTGGCTAGAAAAAAGATGTTGCATAGCTTACGTGGTTTGAATCCTGATCCCCTTCAATATAGGCCTCTTGCACTTCCACCTACTTAGATCATTTATCCTTCCACAGCTGGAAACACTTCTGGAATGTGTCTTTTACAACTACAGTTTTATCATTCAGGGTCTTCCCTTTGGCATTATTTACAACCAGCATTTCATTATATGTATGACTTCACTGCCAATATTGCAAAAACAACTTCACGTCAGTAAGTAATCAAGGTGGAATAAATCTCCATGATATTAGAAAAATTGAAAAAAAAATTGTTTTTTGAACAAAATAGCAGTAAAACAGACCACAAATGTTAAGGTAGTGTATTGGTACCAACCATAAAAAGCACTACAATCAGAGATGTCATTGTATTGGAAGGAAAATGACTAATATTTCTTGAACTCCGTGATAATATTCTATGCATAATTTAATGAAGGAGTCCAATGATTCTTCCCATACAGTTGGAATCATTGCACAAGTCATGTATTGTGACCTCTTTTTTTAGCTGATTCAGATGAAGAAGAAGAATTGGAGCCGTTGTACATCCCAGAAGAACCAAATCCTATACTCTTTGGTTTCTACTCTGATTCCGGCAGTGTCAGGTTATCTCTTGGAGGCTACGATGCTGGTTTTCTTTATGAGTATGATTTGGAGTCTCCAGATCCCATTTCACATCCTGTTATAGCAGGAGATGAGGATTCAGAAGCACACTGCTATATTTTTTCGTGAGTGGTATTTCTATTAACCTATATTTTTTCTGTCGGTAAAAGACTGGAGAGAAGGGCAGAAGAACACCTAGGTGAAGATCAGTTTGGTTTTAGAAGAGGCAAAGGGACTCGTGATGTGATAGCCATAATGAGGACATTGATCAAACGGAATATCAGGATGATTTCTCTTGCTTTGTAGACTTTGAGAAAGTATTCGATAAAGTAGAGTGGCCTAAACTAATGTAAGATTTGCAAAAAATTGGAGTGGATTAGAAGGATAAGCATCTCCTTGGAAACCTTTATATGGCTCAAGCCACGCAAGTAAGGGTGGAAGATGGACAGTCTAGATGGGCAGAGGTGGGCAGTGGAGTAGGACAGGGGTGGCCACTGTCACCCGTGCTTTTTAACTTGTTGTTCAGAGGAGATAGTAAAAGAGGCATGGAAAACAGTTGAGTCAGGTGTAAAAGTTGATGGGAGTGGTTGGTTGATAATGAATTTGTAATGTATGTACAATGTATCTACAATGTATGCACAGCTTTCTGCTCTTTCACTGTATGCACAGCCTTCTGCTGTTTCACGAATCTACAATGTATGTAAAGCTTTCTCCTGTTTCACGATTAAAAGGCAACAACTCCTAAGTAAGCAGGCAGTTGGAACATAGCTCTCAAAGGGTGAGTTTGATTGACTCCATCTTTCTCCGAGACATTACAGAATTCTACATTCTAAGAGAGAATTTTTGGGTGTAGACTGAATAAATATATAAAATGTAGTAAAATATGAATGAATTTGAAAAAATTGAATTTTCATTGTCCCATTTCTGCACCATTCCCGGTAATGGGATGCTGAATAGTGTGTTACAAGGTAGAATGTTGGGTAAGTGAGAGAGGAAGAAATATGATAGCCCTGTTAATGGCATTAAAGGATAAATAAATTGTGCAGAACTTACAACATAGTGCTATCAATTTTACTCTTAACATAAGTAGGCTTTACAGAAGTTATAGACAATAGTAACTAATGTTATCCACCAGAAATTTACCTTTTACTGATATTCCCCCATTCAAAGCAAATTTTATTTTCTTTGTTCTAACAGTGGTATTTATATCTACCATAGAAGAATGGATCATATAATCAACAATTATTTCATACTTTTATATGTTGTATATACAGTAGAAGTCCACTATAGCAAGTATGGCTTAAAACGAGAGTATCGCTATAGCAAGTGATCGTTTTGCTTTGGTTGGTCTACGTGTTAAAACATAGGGAGTTCCGCCACTTATTACGAGTGGTCATATCTGCACTATCGCTAATTGTAGTTGCGGTTTGTGTTGCATAGCCCGTAGGATTCAAACATGCATTACATTGTCATGCCTCACGAATCTACATTGTAAGGAAGGCTATACAAGAGACTTTGTGGTGATTCTACGAGAGGAGACTGTGATTTTATGCCACAGACTTTTCTGGGGAATGACTGAATAATTCATCTTGGAATCTATGCTCCAGTCCGTCATTTCCTGATGCTATTTCATCCTTATAGCCGATCGATCGGAATAAAAGAACTTATGGAGCAGTGAGCTTAACTTGTAGACAATGTAGGAAAAGGTATTAGTTGAAGGTCAGACGGGAGGGAGAGACTGCCAAGCAACAGGAGGTCCCTTTTCAGGTCCCTTTTTCATCAACAAGCAAGAGAAGGGATTAGTTGAAAGTCAGAGTGGGGGGGAGCAAATAGACAAAGGGGAATCTACTTTTCACCAGCTCTAACCCAGAGTGAAGGAGATCCCATTGGGTGGTCCCATTTGTCTGTGTTGACCTTAGCAGGATGGCCAATCTCTCGACCCTCCTCATATTTATGGAATCGTAATTGTTAACCGTAGGTCATACTTTATCTACGATTGTTCATGAAACGTTGCCAAAGATACTACTAATGCACGAAGTACATTAGTTATGAGTGCGTGAGTTTTGGTGACAGTATTTAAAATTTTTTTTAATGAAGCGATCTATTTTCAATGCATTTGCGGGTGAATTGATACAACTACATCAGGGCTTATTTTCCCCACTTTTGGTACCGTTATAAATGCCAAAAGAGGTGAATTTAAATGACCGTCGGCTATAACGAGTGTGTGTTATAACGAGAAATTTTTGCCATTTATCATCTGTCATTATAGCGGACTTCTACTGTAGTTATGAATATTTTAAAATACTAATTATCTGCATATAATAGATTTAAAAATAAAACTTGTAATTTTTAGTATTAAAGTTTATACTATCCAAATGATATTTCTAAATCATGTAAAAGTATGAAAATATATAAACCATTTTAAGTAAAGTCTTAAATACAAACTGATTATTTTAATTATGATTTTATATTTTATTTGTTGCTTATATGATTTATGAATCTTTTAAAATCTTATTTTTTTAAACTTCCTATCCCAGCAAATTTCTTTCATTTTAATACCATCTCCTTGCAATTACAGCATATGCATATCTTTTGTTATATCAATTTGTGCTTTTCTCAGTTGGTGTACAACACCTTGAAAAGTTGATTCAGAATTTCTCATAAATCATAACTGAGTTTAATTGAATAGCTGTGCATTTGTAGAAACATCTTAAAAGCATTCCATGAAATTATAAAAGAAATTAGAGTTAAAAGATCAAATATTGTATTGAACTTCTTTGGTTACAAAAGTGCCCCTTAACCTGTATTTAGTCTTAATGCCTATAGTGAAACTTTATTTTCTAAAAATCTTAATTTTTTTGTTGTGAAAATTTAGCTTATTTCCACCTTTCATGCACACTTTCATATATATGCCTGCAGTGGCTGTTTCTAATGAGTGCACTTTAATATCACCCTTGGATCAAGGATTACAAAATATCTGGAAGCTTCCTTACAACTAAAAAATTAAAACTGGGAAATTTTAGTGAAGACTAGATTAATTAACAAGTACTGACAAAAAAGTTTGTAAAATAAATTTGTCATCTTCAGATCTCTTTTTCTGCAGGTAAATAATAAATTGTATGTTTATTATGATTCTCTTTTTTTTACAGCTGTATGAATTCCTATTGTCAATGGGGGAAGACGACAAAGTTATAGTATTTGTAGGGAAAAAAATGAAAGCTGATCACATATCAAGTGATTTAAGTTTGCACGGTGTAGTTTGTCAATGTATTCATGGTGATAGGGAGCAAGTTGACCGAGAACAGGTTTGTTGGAAGTCATGACGAAATTTTTTCTCTATAGTCTGATTTGATATCATGCTAAATTCTAAATAGTCAAGTTTTCATTTTTGTCAATAATTATAATTTTTTATATTTTTAAGGCTCTAGATGATTTGAAGAAAGGTTATGTTAAAATATTAATTGCAACTGATGTTGCTTCAAGAGGGATTGACATTGAAGATGTTACGTAAGTATAAATCTAATTTCCCCTCCTTTCCATGTGTGTTAAATTAATTTTTTTAGTGATTATCATAATTTATTGTATGGCATTTTCCATTACTAAAATCAGGAAGATGCTTTATTATTTAAGTTCTCTTTCATAGAAAAAAATAATTTGGCAATAATTTTTATCTGATGCCTAAAAATAATGATGCCTAATAATTCTGATGCCAAAAAACATAATACGCATTGTCAAAGGTTAACACATGAAAGCTGATTGCAAGTACCTTAAATGTGTTTAAAAACTATTTTTGACTAATATAGAGCAGCAAGCATGCCATGACCACCTCCCCTATGGGCTACCACCTTATCGTGGTGGGGAGGTTTGTGTGGTCCTGTGGAGCTCTACTGGCAAGAGCTTAAGCTCCTGGCAGAGCTGCCCAAGCCAGACAGGTCAAAGGGCAGGAATCAGACAAAGAGTCCTCCAGGTTGGAGATTGGGCATGGGACTAACAACCCCACAATATAAAAAACTTTATTGTTTGGAAATCTATAGAGAAGCCTCGGAACAGGAAAAGAACTATTGATGATGAATCTAACAAGTGCTCCTGGACTCGAAAAGAGACTGCAATTTGGAACTTGGCTACATGGAACATAAGAAGCATGCTGTAGGCAGGAAAACTGGCATAGGTTGCTGAGGAGGTGTTAAGGTAGGGGATGGATGTCGTGGCTTAGCAGGAAGTGAGCGTCGATGGAAGGATAGGTAAGAAGAGATACTTCATGTTTTACAGTGGGTTTGGAATAAGAACTGGACAACGTAGAACAGGTTTTATTACCAGTGCTAAAATGAAACAAAGCTACCTTGGGTTCAAGCCACCGGTAGATAAAATGTGTAAATAAGACACAAAGGACAATTTAGAAACATTTCCATCATCTCAACTTGTGCACCTACAGAGGATACCGATGATACAGAGAAGAATGAATTCTATGATAGGTTAGACAGAATGTAGCAAGATACCTAAATATGATGTGCTGATACTACTAGGAGACTTTATGCAAAAATAGGTAGAGAATATTTTGTGCAATATGTAGCTGGAAAATACCATTCACATGATGAAACAAACGAAAATGGAAATATGCTATACCAGCTGTTAGAAGGTAATGCACTGATAATTAAAAGCACACATTTGAACACAAGGGTATACGTAAAGGAACATGGAAAATGTCAGGTACAGGAGTAGTCATCCAATCAACCATGTCCTGGTGTCCAGAAGGTATGCATCCTCAATCATTGTTGTAAGGTCTGCCAGTGGTCCCAAGTGTGACTCAGACCGTTACTTAGTAAAGGCTCGGTTTAGGGAGAGACTTGCAAATGGAGAATGCATTAAGGGACCAAAAATAACCCAGTGGGATGTAGAAAAAGTACAACGTTCAGTTTTTGTTGCCCAGTACTAGGATAAAGTAATTAAATTTATTAAGAAAGTAATTAAAAGAAGAGGACTTGACTCATTCTCAATCTGTGTTCTTATGGCATTACTATTTGAGATGACATAAATTTGATGTTTTACATAAGGCTGTTTTGGTTCCCAGTAGAAGTTTTAATTCGTTTTTACGAAACAAGACAACAGAACCTAATGGATTTCAGCAAAATTTAGAAGAATCTTTTTAATGTCAGTCATTAAATTTAAACTAATTCCATACACTACAGCATAATTCAGTAGTAACAAATTACTGCCTAAATTCTTAGTACCTTTATTGTTTTATTTTAATGTATGTCATCACGTTATTCAATCATGGGTTACAGGCATGTACTCTTTTAAGACAAATACTACACCACAACTACCACTTATGAAGAGAGCACTGACCTTGAGATAGGAAGCATAGGAACAATAAGGAACCTCATCAGTTGTTCCGAGCAAGCTGTCTTTTGGGTCTCCTGCGAGTGGTTTTCACACCGGCGAATGCTGTTCAGCAGAATTTGATACACAGTTTAGGCTTGTCAAAAATTAAAGGAAATAAATCGAAGGACAAACCATTATTAAGTTGCTAGAGAATGCAGTGTAATTACAAACAAATAAATGACGGTTTTGAGTGTAATAATTACAAAATATGGTCTCGCATGCTATGCGTGCACTTTAAATGTTATGAAAACAGCAAATCTTCCTCACCAAAATGGAAGATTTGACAACTCTCACCACACAGGTGCTATTCCACCCAAAAAAGTGTTGTGTACAATATTACGATATTTCTATTCAATCATGCTACATGCCTGGATTTCTCCTTGAGTTTTTCAGCATGCATTAAAAATATTTTTCAGCATCAGATACATGATGATAAAAAAAAGTGACCCCAGGCATAGGGTTTTGCCAGGTCATTAAAAATTACTGATAACACTTTGCCAATTCAAACTAAGCTTGTGATAGTTATAAGTTTTATTTGCAATTACTGAATATGGGCATAAATAAAATATAAATAACAAAAATATGGGCATCATTTTTTAGTGACAATAGTTAGAATGATACCCTAGATCGCAACATGGCGGCGATAGCAGTAAACAACTGTGGTGCCTGCAAAATTGACGTTATTTTAACGGATAAACCTATT
>WURS02088302.1:0-10029 GCA_011762765.2 Rhinocypha anisoptera
TTTGATGAGGATGTATTTTCAATTTCCTTCTTCTCTAAATGTTATTCCGACTCATTCGCCATAAAATCCCGTTCCACAAGATGACAATGGTTGAGTAGTTGTTTGATGAAGCAAAATATACCTTTGCTCGACCGCTCTCAATATTCGCTAAACAAGGAACGTGATGATATCTTTCAATTGCCAAGTTGAAAAATCACTTAAGGAATCGTTATTTTGGCTGGATATTGGAATGCAAACCTTAAATATAAGAACAACAAAAACTCTCCTGAAAAGGACTAATACTTTATCGCTAAAAAAACTACTAGTGGTATTTATGACCATTCAAATTGAAGGGTCGAAGAATAAATAGCAAAAGGTTTGTTTCGTGTAAATAATAATTAAAGCGCCTGTCGAAAAATTTATTATAAGCACAGTGAATTTGAAATGTTAATAAAAATACTATTTTCATGTATTCAGTAATAGTAAATAGTATGGGCTTTTAAAAAACTCATTTTAAGGTATCATAACAACTATATTAATACTAAAACTATAAAGGGAATTTGAAATGATGATCTAATTATGATTTCAAGGTTAATGTGGATGATCATTTATAATTTATTCAAGCATAATTTCCTTGGAAGTAACAACAAATAATTCACCTTACAATTCTTTATAAGTCAAATTTTAAATGAATTGATGCAGAGTAGAAACTTTCCATCTACTTTGGTCAATTAAAAACCACAGTACTGTACCCTAGGTCGGTTTGGCAAATGAGGATAGGGATCATCTACTACAGGCGTGTGAAAATTGACGCATCAGGGTTTGGGAGCAGCTCCTTTCCCTGTGCCAATTGCGGCTGTCTAGGAAGATCTGGTTCTCAGAAAATTACTCAAATTGAGTTCTATCTGGAAGGGTACAAAGACTTGAACCCGAGACCACCATCCAGTAGCCTAGCTCTGCACCCAATGGTTTACTACGACATCAAATCGACCAAAAAATAACTGGTGTAGCCTCCTTCCACAAAAATTCCTAGCGATGAATTACAGGTTATCATTTAGAGGTGAATGAGATATACGTATAAGGAAATATTCCCCCAAAGATTTTTTTTTACTAATAGTATACATTATATATTGTTACTTTATCAAGTGCATCAATGTTGCAAAATTTATGGCTAAGTTACACTGGGAACGTGTTTTAACTCTTTGACTATCGATGATTTCTACTTTATAAAATTTTCTTATCTAAACTAGATCAAGAAAAAATATACATCAGTAGTTCCTGTCATCTCTAGACCGCCTTGCTTTTTTCCTGAATTGTTTTCTTATTTTCTCTATTCATAAAAATATAGGATGAGGGAATAATGAGACTGGTAACAAGGAGGATTAAAAATAATGGATCCTAAATATCTTTCCACTAAGTAATTCACTGGAGTTTGCGCTTATCGTAGTACAGTAATATCTACTCCAAGTTAAGAAGTAGTTCCTCTTACACCTTAGTCGTTCTATTAATTGGAGGCATAGGAAAATTCTCTTATTTATGATGTATTTTTATAGTATGCTTTACAGATTTTCTTTTTTCTGCTTCACTTTGTTATTCCAATTTATCGTAGCTCAATCCCTTTCTTTTTATGGATTAACTAAATCCTCTAAATTTTCTGAACTAAGGCAAATGGACTCTACGTATCACAATGTGCAAAATAAACCCTAATTTCTTTGTGCAAGTCCTGATTCTAATCGAAGTCTCCATTACTTTAGTCATTACCTCGTATCCAGGGTTTAAAAGTTTTGACAATAACCTTTGCAATTGTTTGTATCCTTCAAGGCGCGCAAATCAGGTTTAATTTTCCTATTGTTATACAACTACCTTCTAATTAAACTTTATCCTGCGAAAAAATTGACATGATATCAATAAAATTAAGTGGGACAGAGTCATTACCTGACTAGATCTATCCAAAATTTCCACTCATATTTTCATATAATCAGCCCCTGAGTATTTCCATAGAGCATGTGTGAATTGCCTAAAACTATTTGAAATTATGAGAATTATTGTTAACAAGAAGTGAACAAGTTAGGTTTCTTAAAAATATTAATTTAGCACAACAGATTTATGTACTATCTTATGAGTCTTATCGGTTATGTTTCGCTTTTTATACTTATCTGAAAAAGTAAAGCCTCATCAACTTTTGTACCTTTGAAGGGTCAGATTTCTTTATAAATACCTTCTACCAAAACATTTACGTTGAATTTATCGCATTTATACCGTCCTATCATTTAGCATAAAATATGAAGACAAAGTGAGGGAGTAACGGCAGTGGTTTACTATATTCGTTCATTTTTCCCTGTTCGTTTTCCATAACTACCATGCGTTTTTTTACTATGCTGGAGTAATGGCTTTCACACCAAAGGAACTCGTAAGCTTTTCAATTTAAGGATTCCTAATTGTGCAATGTGTCACTAATGAAAACTTATCAAGTGAATATCCGTTGTAATGACACAATTCATTATGTCAAAGTAACTCGTCGGTATAAGAGTGTGTTATATAAGATATGACTTTAGTTTAAAATAGTACCTAGTTCCATAATGTTGAATCGCATTTAACTAAATGCTCAAACATATCATCTAATTTTCAATCAGTGGACATATACTACAGCTTCGAATATAATTTTAAAAGGCCGGCAATTCATGTTAAAAGAATAGTTTTATTATCAGTTTAATGAACGTTTTTACGACTCCAATCATTTTTCTATCAATATGAATATTGGAATTCTGTACATGACAAAACGTTTTTAAATCACTGAGACCATACAAGCGAAAGAAGTGAATTTGGACCTTATTATTTCCTTTGGTATAAACCAAAGGTATGAATAGGTGAAAGAGATGTAATAGGTATAAATTCCCCCCTCATCTTTTGTAACATGTAGCTAAGTCTAAAAATAATTTCTAGATTACTTTATAATGGACTATGATTATGAGTATTTTTTTCTAACTGTATAAAACCTTGTCTTAGCCTTTCTTTCTGTTACTCGAATAGCCATTATTTTCTGGTGTACCAATTCCTTGGATTACTGGCTTATATTTCAAAACAGACTGCTATATGGAAGCATGGTTTGTATTGTAAGCTGTACGTTTGTGCAAGAAAATTATTAAAATGTACGAACTATATTATTGGAAATAATAATGGATTTTTCACCTGTCAAAATCTTTTCACTCATTTTCCAATGACACAAATTTAATTAATGTTGTAATGTATCTTTCACCCGCAATACCTCATCTTCAAGTGCACACTGAAAGTCATGATAGTTAATATGTATTTACTAGCGTTCCATTAAAATGATTATATAATATTCATTTTGAAAAAACAAAGCAACTATCCACAGATTAACTATTGTTTTTTCAAAATGAATATCTCATTATTCCACAAAATCACGCCTGATTCTTCTTTACGTATGATTATATAAACTTATAATTTATTTGCATTTGTTTCTTCACTTTCTAATCAAAGCCTGTCTTACTCGGCTGCAATGGAAAATTCCAACTCTTGTAAGCTAAACGTTATAGAGTCAGGTGAGATGTGGTGGAAACGATCCATAATCTAAGAAATAAGTTACAAAATTTGCAATTTCCGCTTTAAAAAGAAATAACGAATGGAATAAATATATGAATGAAATAAAGAAAATGGGAATAAAGAAGAAGAAGTGTGTTTTTAAAAGTGGAAATTGCAAATTTTGTAACTTATTTCTTAGATTACTACGCCACGATTTTTTTTAGTTTTATTTTTCATTTAGAGAAGATGCTATCCCACTTAGAAGTTTCCGAGTGATGGGTATCTTAAGGTTATTTAGAAGATAAACCAGTCACGAACTTTATTTTCTTTGTTTTCTCTCCACAATTATTATTAACACTACACACGCGCGCGCGCGCAGAGTGGGATAGAATGGATGGTGGAAGGGAAGCGGGAAATAAAATGAAAAGGAAGGAAAATGAAATGCTGGACGACACCAAAGTAGGAGCTAAGTATGTGGACAAAAAGACATCGGCTGAAAGAGAAGAGTATATCGGGGGTGTAGGAAGAAGCCCTTGAAGAAACCTGCCAAAAGGGGATAGAAAAACATATGATGGTGATTATTATTGGGTGAGCAAGTCAGAGCCTCGTCGTATTGAAGAGATTATTTCATTACTGATGAGTCTGGCATAAATTCGTTCTATAGGTCCAAAATTCAAAGTAGTTTATCAAGTGGCGGTGCGGTTGGTGGTGAGGAGGTGTTTTGAGAAAAGGGATGTATGGGAGCCGGATAGGAAACCTTTTTTATGTTCTTTTGTTCTAATTTTGAAATTACGTCCGGTTTGTCCCACGCATTGCAGTCGAGACATTGAAGTTTATATATACCTGATTTGAAAAAATTGTCTGTTTTGTCAGTGTTGTGGAAAAAGAGTGTTTTTATAGTTGTCTTATTGTAAAAGGCTGGTCTGATGCGGTCCTTAGGGGGAAGGTTGGAAATTTTATAACCTAATGGACCAATGAATGGGAGTCGACGCCATATAGGCGGGTCTTCGGTTTAGGGAGGGGAAAATATCGGATTCAAAGCTAATGTTCTGTTTTTTCCGTGTAGGATATTGTCTATGAGTATGGTGGTGTAACCGTTTTTAACTGCGAGGTACTTAATTATTTCTAATTCTTTTTTTAACATTTCTTGAGATAGAGGGATATTGAGGAGTCTATGTAGGAGGGAGTGGAAGGCTGCGAATTTGTGAGAGTGGTGGTGGTTGGAGGAAGCGGGTATTAGGTGGTTGGTGTATGAAGGTTTCCAGAAAATTGAATATTGGAATTGGCTGTCTGAAATAGTAATCATGAGGTCTAGGAAGTTAAGGGAGTGGTTGACTTTGAGTTCCTTGGTGAAGTGGAGAGATGGGCGTAAGGAATTGATGAAACAAAGGAAATCGTCAAGCTGTCTCGAGGTGCCCTTCCATATACAAAAAACATTGTCAACATATCTGAACCAGCACACAACATTGGAAATTAAATTGGAACATTTTAAATAAGTTCTTTTCAAAATGGTCCGTGAATATTTCTGAAAGTAAGGGTGAAAGAGGAGAGCCCATCGCTAGACCTTCCTGCAGTAAGTAAAATTCACTAAAAACAAAAAATAGTTTTGTTGGGTGCACACATTGATGAGATCTAGGAATTCTTTTATGAAAACACTGTCTAGTTTGGCACTGATTAACAGTTCTTCCATGGCACACACTGCCTCTGTCACTGTGACGTTCGTGAAGAGATTAGCTATGTTGAACGAAACCAGCTTCGCGTTTGAAGTTGGGGTGATGATGTTCAATTTATTGGTGAGTTCTATTGAGTTTTTGATCGTGTGCTTGGGGGAGAAAATGTTCAATTTTTTGAAAATGGAGTGCACTTGTTTGGCCAATTTATGGGTTGGAGATGAGGCTCTTGAAACTATGGGTCTGATTGGAAAATTGGATTTGTGGATTTTTTGGAGATGGCTTTCTTGTCCTTAGATTGGTGGGATGGAGTGGGGTCATGGCGTAGTTTGGAAATATTGTTGGTTGAGATGAACTCTCATAACATTTTTGTGTGTCCGAAATTACGCTGCAGTTGCCTTTGTCAGCCTTGATGAGGATTAAGTCTTCTTGGACGATGGTTTTTTTTATGTCTTTAATCATACGTAGGTTTGAGAGCACACTTGGTTGGGGGTCTGGAATATGTATTAGATTCCATGTATGATGTATGAGGTTACAGTATCCACAAGAATGTGTTTAAGAGAAGGGCTCTTCTTGTGGAGTAGCACTTCACAATCAAAAGTCAGATTCTTCACTGTGTTAGTTATGTTTGGCAGCATTGACTATTATTTGAGATGCAATTGGAGGAATTGCATTGCGTCATGTTTATATTGGTGGTGTGAAAGGTTTAGAGCTTGTGGGTGAAATGAGTGTGTGGGGATTCAGGAGAGGAGGGAGAGAGTCTTTAGGATTGTTGGTATTTTTTGTACTGAGGTTTTGCAATTTCTTCATGATTTTTGTTGCGTTTTACGAAAACTATTTCACTGGTAAGTTGTCTCACTGTATTGTCAATGTGCAACCACTCAATCCAATGGAAGCGAGTGGGTCAGGTCAGTCTGCAGCAGATGAAAATGTTTTGTTTTGCATACCAATGTCTGAGTTCACTATGTGACGGCCTCCACAGTGAACTTAAATCACATCTCTTATGTTTAACTATTAGGAATAATCTATCAAGTACAGCTTCCTTCAACTTGGAAGTGAAAACTATTACCAAAATCAGTACTCCAAATTTATCAAGTTTATATAGATTCTCACTCTTTGTGGGTTATATGTTTTCATATACATGTTTCCACATTTACATATGTATTACTCTCTTTTATGGTTTATTTTATTTTCACTTGTCAATGACTTATTCTATGCCTGAAGATATGTGAGAGACTCATGCTCAAGAGAAACAAGAGAGCCTCTCACAAATTTGCAAGCCATTTCAGTTTAACAATCCTACAATTTCTTACAACATATGTATACTCTGCATGCTTCCTCTGCAAGGAAGATATTTGCAACACTCAACTCGCTCAAGGGATGACTAAACTTTCAAAGAATATATTAATTGTAACTCAAAATTTTCATCTAATTTTGATTGAAATTGTTTGATTTGAATCCAAGTTAACCTCAAATTCCTTTTTTTTTTGACCAATTAAGCACATTTCTTCTCCTTGTTGATGATCTTAGGTGGCGATCAACTGCAATTTCAGTATCAGGCCGGTGCTGGTCCTTTGGGTGTTAGTGTGGAGACATCTTATCGCTTGGCAGATGACAACTGGCATTCAGTGCTTGTGGAAAGAAACAGGTATATTTCTAATGCTTGAAAAATTCACAAACCTTATTGCCTCTTAGGGAGTAGATAATATAACAGTTAATAAATGACAAACGGATTGATAGTTATGATTGAACATTATCAGTAATAATGCACAGGCCAGTGATCTGACTAGGTTCTTCCAGTGTTTTCAGCCTGGAATTGTATCTTTGCTGGTAATTCCACCTTGGCTAATTTAGATTTTGATGAATATCTTATTACTAAATTACTTAGAATTGTCAACGTATCTAAGGTCCAGGGCTAGAGAACATACCAGGAGGGTCATGAAAGAATTAGCTTTCATTATCATGCCATATGACCCTAGGACTTATTCCTGTTCCCGAGGATGAAAAGAGACATTAAAGGGAAGTGTTTAGCCTTTGTCAGAGTTGTATCTTTTCTGTGTCATGGCTGCACTGTATGCTCACTAACAAATTGCCAGAGAAACCAAACTAGTCACTGTCGGGTGACGCCACCTGGCAGGATGACTCAGGAGACGTCCCACAACAGCCCTCTGGTGATGCAACCCGGTACTACAATTACACGATGCCTAGCATTACAATTCCAGTTATTTCTGGGTCCCCCCTCGTAATGTCATATATAAGATTTTTGAGTCGCCGACCTGACTTTTAAAGGCAGTCCGCATAGGAAAAAGTCATACTCTACACATATGAACTCTCTGTGATTGTGGAGTGTTTTAATGATAGCCAAGCCGTTTCCCATTGGGCACTGCTTCGAATCAAAACCTTGCGGACTGGTGACGGCAGCACCATAGTGCTGGTGGCGAAGATTGGAACTTTGAAAAGACGAACGTTTTGCGAGAGTAGTGACGAAATCGGACTCTTGAAGGAGATTTCATCCCAAACAATCTTCCCTTTACCCACATCTAATGTGGACTTTTCTGTGGTCAGTGAGTAATAACACTACATATTGATGATAATGTTAAATTAAAATAAAGACTTGCAAATATTTATGCTTAACTTAAATGTTTAGGGGATTGAGGTCGTATTCATTGCTCAGAAAAGGGGTTTAGCAAGTGTTTTCAGATTATATTGCTTGTCTTGGTATATCACCATCAAAAACTGATTATATTTCAACTGATGTTGATGTGCAACTCTGCAAAGATGAACCGGAAGAAGTTGTGGTAGGGCCCAGTCAAGACAGCAGCGAAGATGAAAATGACGTGGTTATTGTTCCACCTAAAAAACATGATTTTATGCTTGCCCTAAACAGACTTTGTGATTTTTAAGTGTATCATAATGTTGACTCTGAAAATCAGTTTTTTTTTTAAATGAAGCTATGGTAGAAGAGACGATGCAGCAAAACAAAGTTCAAAAACAAATTACAGATTTCTTATAATAGTGTCTCTTTCCATGTTCTATTGTTTTTTTTTACGTTGTCGATTTACTAAGACAATATGTTGAATGCTTGAAAATTATAAGCTCAGAAATGTTCATCACACAAGAACTTTGTCATCAGTAAAGATAAAATTGTTTAAAATTGGTAAATTCAAAGCGAAACATAAGGATTGCACATAACGAATAATTTAATTATTAGCAAAAGTGGCATCACTAAAAGTTAAATGTTACGGCAATTAAAATTATAAAAAAATTTATTTGAAAACCTAACAAAATCTGTCTTGGTTATATTTAATCATTAGTCCAAATTATGTTAAGCGAATACACAGTTGGATTCCTTATTAGGCCAAATAAAAATTCATTAGAACTAAGAAGTCCATATCACTTAAGGAATTGGGCAGGATTCCCCCATTAACTAACTTCAGAGAAATCAAATTTTCCATAAAATCAATGTAATTAGATTCGGAATTCTACTGTATTAATTTTTCTGTATAGTAATTGTACAAGCAGCCAAGCAGTTTTTCTGTGGAATAAATCTCCTAGCTGAATTAACTTCCCGGATTGCAACTATAAAAAATAGCACCATGCATGATTTTCGAACCACAAATTAGACTATTTGATTTCATATATTTGCACATAATTTGATTGTCATTTACATGTCTGATATTATTTCACAGCACGGCTGTAACACATGGAAGATTAAACAGGTCAAAAAAGAGCAAATGGATATTTTTTTACAATGTTTATATAAAAACTACGTTGTTATGAACAACATTATTACGAACCTCCAATTTTTTGGTCCCGTGAACTTCATAATAACGAGAGTCTACTATATATGATCCTATAGTCATCAAATAATGTCCTATGTAATCCCCAATTCACAGCTAATTTCAACAACATATTAAATTATCAGTTTCTCATGTGCTCATCCTTGTTTCTTATCAGTTTCTCATCCTTGTCCTAACTTAAAGTTCTTCCCTCAAAAATTCCCTTAAAAAATGATATTCACCAAACTCTCATGCCTCATATAATTTCCCCCTTCTTGTAGGCATTTGTTTCATAATTTCATCTCCTATCTGGAGTTTTTAAGTACCTCCTAATTATTCACACTTCACTCCATTAATATAGGCATTTGAAATACACAAAATTATTATTCAAAATATGTCCTCACAGTAGAGCTACTATAAAGTGTCACAGGTAGCTCAAATGGAGATAATAACTACATTTATTAAATTGTTCACAGAACCAAAAGCAACATGCACAATAAAATACAAATAAACAATAAAAAACATCTTAATATGTTATTTTTTCAAAACATATCATTAAAAAAATATAACCTTTGGATAATGATTTCCTTCTTGACTATACTAACCTGGATGAAACTACCAGGTTCCTGGAATCCATCAACCATAGTCGTCTCTTCATTCTGGTGACTAAGATGGGTTAAGATTCTACCATCAGCTGAAATTACATAAAAACATCTAAACTTATTGTAAAAAAAAACATAAGGAGTAATATAGGTTCAAACACGTACAAAGATACAGGACACAAAAAGGAAGAAACTCACAGTGGTACCACCGACAATTCTTCACCACTGTGAGTTTCTTTCTTTTTGTGTCCTGTGTCTCTGTACGTTCCACTAGTGTTCAAACCTATATGTATATATATATATATATATATAAATACACAGCCACAGAGGTGGCGACGAAAAACACAAGACAGAAAGAAATAACACTCACAAGTTTTTTCCAATAATTTCGACCGCTCCGCGGTCTTTCTTGAGGTGTAGTTGGGTGAAAACTGTGGGGAAGGAGTTGTGGAAGGA
>WURS02088313.1:0-23979 GCA_011762765.2 Rhinocypha anisoptera
AAAGTATTACACTGTAACACTTTGTTAAAAAATAATCAATTTTTTCTGTTTCACAATAACCTAACCTATTTTTCTATCTTAACCTAAGAGAGATGAAGAGGGTCGAGTTTCAGATTTCAAATTTTAACAATTTGTGTCCCAAACATTTTTTTCAAATGTTGTGCAATAATTACAAATTTTGTCCAAATATTTTTATTCTTTATTTTAATTACTTGATTTTGTTGAATAATTTTTGAATTTTCGTATTTGAATTATCATTGTTTATGTATAAATAATCCTTTGTAAACCATTATAACGTTGACAATAAGCCATTGTTTTTAAACTTTTAAAATAATTTGTTGTTTTCTTGTTTTTCATTGATTCTTCAATTATTCTTGATTATTTTTCATAATTAATTTATATCAATTAATATTTTTTGCTATTTTATTCTCACCCGTTTTGATTCTTTCGCCTAGTTATTTTATTTTCCCCTATCTTTTATTTGATCATTCACTCTCTCTCTCTCTTTCTCTTTGTTTCATTTATTCCTCTCACCACACAATCGATCTAATTACAGCACATCGATACTTAATAGGAATGCTAATATATCAATAATGATTAATTTTGGAGATCAAAAAGGCAGTTTAATAGATATTGGGTTAATTGTTGGGTTGCAATACTTTTACTGTGCGATCAATTACACCCTCTCTCTCTCTCTCTCTCTCTCTCTTTCTTCTTTTTATCTTCTTTATAAATAGACATAGTTTTTGGGAAATAAGAGAGAGAAAGAGAGAGAGAGAGAGAGGGTTGCCCCATTTCAACTATTTTGGTACAATTTTTATCATTTTATCTTTGTGTGTATAATTTTCTATCTCTAATGTGTTAATACTAGTTTCTCACTTTGATAAGTAACTTCTTAATGTTAACTTAAAGGTTTTCAAAACGCCACAGGAGAGAAAGTAAAAAGAGAGAGATAAAAAGAGAGATAGAGAGAGAAAGATAGAGATAAAGAGAAAGAGTAAATTAGAGTGAAAGAGAGATAGTGAGATAGATAGAGACCCACATGCCAAAGTGTCAATGGTAAGTTAGCTCGAATAAATCTTAATCTAGGCCAATTAAATATAGTTTTAATAGTAGAAAGATGAAAGTGAGAGAAAGAGAGGGCGCGTTAGGGTTGAAAGATAAATTTAAAAAGGAGAAAATGAGAGAAAGTGAGAGAAATAAGGAAAGAAAAAAGTAAAAGTAAGAAATTAATAAAAAAGAGTACAAAAATGGTAATAAAACAAAATATAAGTAGTATAAAACATAGTGTATAAAGAGAAAGAAAATGCAAAAAGTGTTAAAATAGTCAATTAAAAACGTGAGTAAGAAATAAGAAAAAAAGTGGGCAAAAATGAAGTAAAGTTATTTCTTTAACTTTGGAATTTGTGCTATGCGTATCCAACGACAATAGTATTTAGAGGGAGAGAGAGAAAGAGAAAATAGAGAGAAATAGAAAGTAAAAAGAGTTAGTGAAAGAGAAGAGGAAAAAGCAGAAAAAGTTTGTGTGGAAAAAAGGAGAGAGAGAGAGATAGAGAGGAAAAGAGAGAAAAGATACATAGCCATAGTCTGATGGGCTAATCGAAGTCTGGCAATCCAACTTAGCATCATCAATTATCAAACATCTGTCCTCACTTTTGGTTGGCAACACGACAACGTTCTTCGTTTACGTTCAACTAGGCAGTTAGCGAGTGAAAGAGAGAGGGAGAAAAAGAGAGTGAGAGAGAGAGAAAGAAAGAGTGAGTGAGAGAAAGAGTGAGAGAGAGAGTAAGAAAGAGAGAGTGAGAGAGAGTAAGAAAGAGAGTGAGAGAGGGAAAAAAGAGAGAGTGAGAAAGAGAAAGAGAGAGAGAGTGAGAAGGGAGAGAGAAAGAGACATTATCTTGAGTTGATAAAATCTGTTTTTTAAATTTTCATATTTTTTCTTTCGATAAATATCTTCTCAAGCAATTTAAAGTCACTTTAAAAATTATTTTGCCATATATAGATTTTTTATTAGATTTGAAAATTGTTATTAATATTATTTTGAGTTAAGTAATTTTATATTTCATATTTTTAACTAGTTCAATTTTATATATAAATATAATTAGTGTATTAAGAATATTACAAAATTGAATTTATATAAACATAAAACTTTTTAATTACTGATGTAATAAAACATGTAAAACCAGAAACTTTTTATTTTATATATATAAATTAATATTAAAATGAAAAATTGATATTGAAAAGTTTTAGTAGAAAAAAATCAAAAATAATAAGTAGAATTAGTGTTAAAAAGTTAAAATCAGAGGGAAATGGACAAAGTTGAGTAAGAAATATGAGTCAATGTGTTTTTTGAAAATAAATTTTCTAGGGAATTTTTTTATGTAAATTCAAAAACTGGATTTTTTAAAATCTTTAACTTAAACTTTTAAGTAATTTTAAAATGAACAATGAAAGTGTATGTTTGCTTTATCTGGTTTTTCCGTATGATAGAAAAAGTGCATGAGTAAAGAGTGAAAGAGATTTGTAGAAAGAGAGAGAGAGAGAGAGAGAGAGAGAAAGAGAGAGAGAGAGAGAACGAACAAAAATAAAATCGGAAATTGTCTCTAAATTGGCTTTTGTGTCAACTAGACCAGAAATGTAAGATTTTTCTTTTTAAATATTTAATAAACTTTTCTTATCTCTCCCTTCCTCTTTGTGATCCATCCAAAACGTAAAGTGACTTGGAAGTGAAAGTGAGCAGAACAAGGGAAAAAATGATAAAAATTGTTGCTTGATGTGAGTGTGTGTGTTTAAGATATAGAGAACAAGAAAGAGTGAGTGGTGGCAGAGGTGAAAATGATGTAATTTTATGGTGTCCGGTTGCTTGTTAACATTGAAATAACATAACTTTAACGGCGAAGGCCACTTAAAGTTGAACATGGATTTTTTTGTGTCCACTTAAACCACTAAACTCAATTGTTATTGAGCGTCAATAAACCATCTCTTTTATAATGCAAGAATAGTTATAAAATTTATAACACGAAAAAAATTTTAAAACAAAGAAAACTTTATTTAAGCCAAAGTTAACCCTTTACTGTCTTAAAAATACTGTCTTTTTATAACCTGATATTGAACATGTTTCTGGTTATAACTCGTCAAGTCTTTGTCATAAACTTTTAATTGTAAAATGTAAGTTTACAAGCAGACATTTTTAAAAATCAACGCTTATAAGCTGAATTTTTTGAAATCGTGGGGTTATAAGTCAACTTTTCTAAAATTTTCACCTTAAAAGCTGGTATTTTTAAAATTAAAGGTTATAACCAAAAACTTGCTCAATGTCAGGTTATAACCAGAAAGTATTTTTAACAGTGTTGTATTATCATTTAAAATATTAGATGCTTTATCTTAGCAAATTAATTGCAAAATTTAATTTAACTTAATAAATATTTTTTAACTTAATACTAATGGTATTCGAAAAATGAACAACAAAATCAAATTAAACTAGATCTTAATTTTGGTGTTGTTTGTACACACAAACTCTCAGTGAAATAGCTTACACGAAACAACACTTACAGCAGTGATGATGATTATGATGGCGCTACTGAGAGCAAGAAAGGGAGAGAGGGAAACGCACAGAGAGAGAGAGAGAGAGAGAGAGAGAAAGAAAGAGAGAGAGAAAGAGAGACAAAGGGAGAAAGAGGTGGTTCAAACATTTAGGTGATCGATGGGGTTAAGTTGCTATCGCTCCGGTACACACTGAGTATTCCACTTTATTACTTTAATTTTTTATTACCTTTCTTTCTTTTTTTTCTTTCTTTCTCTCTCTCTCCCTCTCTTTCACTTTATTTCTCTATTTATTTCTCAATTTATTTGTAAAAATTTTACTAATATTACTTATAATCAATTTAAAATAAACTAGTTCATTTCTACCAGGAAGATTTACCTATTATTTATTGTTTTACAAAAAATAACCTTCATGAATGGTTTGCTTTTGTAAAAAACAAAAGTTGATCTACCGACGTTTAATTAAGGTAAAAAATTAGAATAAAATCTGTTAAAATAATTTGAATAATAACATCAAAGTTTCGCAAATTTTTAATTAAATTTTTGTACACGTTGCTATATTTTAGTTTTAAGTTTTTTCAATCTACTCATTTTTCCCTGTATCTACCATTTCTAGTTTTGTTTCTTCATTTTTACTTCTTTTCTTATTCACTCTCTCTCTCTCTTATTCTCACTCTTTTTATCTCTCACCGCCCCATTAACACGACTGGTCAACTATGCGTAAAATTTGATATGATTATCACTATCCCCTTTATTTTTCTCTTTCTCTTTCTTTATCTGTTTTTCTCTCTCTCTCTTTCTACCTATTTTTCTATTTCTTTCTCTTTCTTTTTCTCTCACACACTCTCTCTCTCTTTTTCTCTCCCTCTTTCTCTATTTCTCTCTCTCCTTTCTCTCTTTCCTTTTCTTTCAGTGTAAGTGCGCTGCAATAACACGGCTAAGTTTTTCCGAGCACACACACAAGTCTCCAAGCTACTTTGTATAGACCCCAAAAAGCTAATTAAAATTAATTTGCTTCACACATAGTGTTAGTGTATCATTAGTAAAAGGTTTACAATTTTGGATTGTTTCTTTTGTGTAGAAGTAATAGTGAAAAAATGCCAAAATAGCTCAGGCTGACCTGACTGACATGCAACACGTTTCTATCTAATATATAACAAATACAACTAATTTACATGCCACTACATGCATTATAGTCAGAGTTGCAAATAAAACATAAATGAGCAATTCACAAAGAACGTGATTAATGCATTTTAATTAATGACTTGACTGCTGGCTTCGGTTTGCTCTTTGTCTAGCCACGTCTTTTGTACTAAAAATAGTTAAATTGTCACGTAGTTTGTGAATTGCTTATTTATGTCTTATTTGCAACTCTGACTATAGTTTTCTAGTTAGTTTATGCTCTCTCTTAATTTTTTTTCTTTCTTTCTCTCTTTCTCTTTTCCTCCTTCTCTTTTACACACATATTTACAAATCTCTTTTCTTTCTGTTTTTTCATATTTTGGTTTTTAATTGGTGAATAGTCAGTTTATATTTTTTAGAAACTCATTTTCTTTAAATAGACAAATAACTTTTCCAATAGTTTTTAATTTCTAAAACAATACTTCTAATTTTAATATATAAAATATTTTTCACTTTGGTTCATTAATAAAGAATTTATATGTACTTAAATTTTTAATACAAACAAATTTCAAGTTAATAACACTCAAAAAAATTAAATTCTTTATACTGGATTTTAGATTCACCTTAGATTTTTCTCAAATATAATACATTGTAAAATTAGGAAAAATCTAATAAAGAATCTAAAATCCAGTATAGCAGATTTAATTTTTCTCAGTGAAGTTTGTAATGTAATATTAAATTACTTTAAAATTTTTAAAATTACTAACTTAGACTTAAATAACATCAATTCAAAGACTTGTACTTGTTGGTTATTGTTTGTCATCAAATTTGTCAAATTACAATTGATTAAGATTGTGTTAAAATAAAAATGCAGTATTTATAATATGAGTAAAGTTTCACTATTGTATTGTTTATAATTGGAAAAGTGACGACACTTGCAGTATTAGCAATGAAAGTGATGTTTATTGTTCTCATGCATAAAATTGATTGGTTTAATCTTCTTTGGCCTCTTCGGATGTCGACACTAGACATGTCGTGAAGTGGCGAATGAGACGAGAAAATACGGGTGACGAAGGATTGAAGCATTGATCAGAGTTGTTGATAAGAAAGCAATCAATTATGAGAGTAAGCAGATTTGCATTTTTCCTTCCCCTTTGAATCTTTGTTACACAAGCTGTTCTAGTTTAACAAGTTTCTTCCATATTTGTTTCAAATCTATTATTTATTCTAATTCAGTTTAGTTAAATGTGTGAAAAAACCGGAATTTTTTGTTTTCACATTCTCGTCTATTTTTACGACATTTTTTTCTCACACAAACTCTTCTCGCTCTTGTTTTTTTTATTCTTCAAGACATAATACGCAAGAGGGTAGAAAACAAAAAGGCAAATATAATTTGATGTCAGCTCATCGGGTCTCATTGTGTTCCGTGGCATTGTTCATGTAGCCTGTCTCTACTCACCCGACTCGTGCATCTCGGGCTTACAATTTATCCCCTTCTCTCTCTCTCTCTCTCTCTCTCTTACTTGCAAAGCTCAACTTTTTGTAGTAAAAGAAAAGAGAAAAGGAGGGAGAGAGAGAGATCTACTTTTCAATTCATATACGCCAATAATGAGTAGAGTTGAGTAGAGAAAGAGAAGAGACGCGGCAGTGGAGGGTAAATTGAATTGAATTAATATGCGACATTATGGATGAGCTCGTAGTGCGAGATGACGAACTGGTGAAGCGCCCAGTGAAACTCTCGTGCTCGGCTAACTAACCAGAAAATGTCTTAATTACGCTCAACACCAGACTCGACACTGATCTCGAGTGACAGCCAAGCAAACTCACTTTTTATATTATGATTATTATTATTATTAACTCTCTCTCTCTTTCTTCCTCTCTCCTTTTTTCTCTCTTTCATTTTTTTTATTCTATCTTTTTTTCTTTTTATTACTCTCTCTTTCTCTTGTTCTAACTCATTCATTCACTTCCTATCTATATCTCGTTCTCACTTTCTCTAATCACCCAAAAGTACAAGCCCAAAGCATCAAACGTCTTACGCCATTGTGTATGACATCAGACTTTGGCTTGTGAATTAATAGATTTGGATAAGAAAAATAACCATGGAAAAAGCCATATCACATTTGATTATAATGTTCACATTTTTTTGTTTTTAATTCTAATGTGTAATTTAACTTTTTTTCTGTTTAATTTGCGTCAATATTAAAATGGGACTGATAAGACTGAGTTGGTGGAGTAATCGAGTTCTACACAAAAGTTTTGGGTATATATATGGAAGAAATGAAAATGGTAAATGGTGATGGTCTGAGTGTGTAAAGCTAGTGTAGACAAAGGGAAGTAGGTTTGTGAACCACAACCTGGCTCACTCGGGCCGATTTGTGATGCTAATTGAGTGATACCAGTGTGGCTAGCATCGTGGGGTGTCACTGTCAGATTGGGATGCTCTCTCGGTGTGGCAACTCGAAGGCCCAACTTGCAACCAATCCATTCAACCACACTCATGAGCATGGGTTGTCTAGAGATGGCTCACCAATGGTTGAGTCAAACACATGGACATCTAGACTTAGGCACATAGAACATAC
Organism: Rhinocypha anisoptera; assembly: GCA_011762765.2. Lineage (NCBI taxonomy): Eukaryota > Metazoa > Arthropoda > Insecta > Odonata > Chlorocyphidae > Rhinocypha > Rhinocypha anisoptera. The sequence goes on from WURS02088313.1 coordinate 7,248, forward strand.
AACACCAGAGACTGCAAGCAGCACACTTGACAGTCAATCGACGCGGAAAACGAGTCTGATTTGAGACGCTTGGCTCAACCCACTGTCCACTCGGTTGACACCATTCACCAAAAAAACCGTTTTACTGACAAACTAGCCAATGCAACATACGTTTTACAATTGAAGAAACAACAAAAATATATAATGCTAATACGAATACTAATATTAATAATAATAATAATGATAATGATAAAAAGAAGAAAAAGACAAAATTAACGTTTATTAATGTTGAATTTAACACAAAATTACTCCACTCAACTCTTGAAAAGCCCGCGGGCTACTGGAAATCGAAGAAGGTGGCACAAGAGTGAGAAATATGTCAAGTTTCAATTAATGATTGCATTGGGTTGTGCGCAATGTTGGCGCTGTCTAGAAGTGCAAACCCCACTTGGCAGTGATATTGCTAATTCTAAGAAGAATGAGTGTTTCGGGTGGTGTGGCACCTAACGATAGGTTGAGGGCGCAATTTGTTGTCTCGAAGACAGCAAAAGGCAGAACCGAGAACAAAGCGCATCTTTTGCAGATTGCAACTGTTTGTCCGTGGCGCCAATCAATCAAGATTTGCTTTAGTGGCGGCGTGTGGGGCCAAGGCGCAAGTGGTTGAAGCATGGAGAAGGGCGCGAGAGGGATGAAAGCTGCCATCCGACAAGCCAGGTCTGGCCCCGAGTGGGATTTGCGCCTCAGCTGACAAGTGACAGGCCGGTCGTGGGCTTTGCTATTTAAGTCTAGTGAAAATTGACTCAGCCGACCCGATTAGGAACCGATTACAATCACGTCTCCAACAGTGCAAACCTCAATTGGCTTTCATCTGCTTCCAGTCATGGATATCTGGATCATCGATTATTGATCCCCCCGATGCAAGTCAACAGTCAAGACATCGGGGAGAGTGGGAAAATTGGAAAAAGATCGAAAGAGTAAAGAGCAATGAAAGCAACATCAGTCTTATTAAATTTGCCCCCAAAAAACACCATCTAGCCGTAACTTTAATTATGGCTATGGCATATATAAGATTTAAGACTGGTTCTATCTAAGTCAAAATTTACCCAACGCTAGTTACTCCGACTTGGAGCAGATAAACTTTGAGCAACGATCGACATAAATCAAGAGAGAGAGAGAGAGACCCACAGCGTATGGAGACAAAGACTTGAGAATTACCATGCCAATTGAGACAAGTTGAGGATTTTGAGCTGAGAGAATCATGAGAAAAATAGAGGGAAAATTGTCCATTGTCCAATCATTCTAAGTGAGTTTGTACACAAACCGCCATGATGATAAAAAATGAGAAAGAGAAAGAATGAGGGATGATGGGAGAGCAAAGCGGACAATCAAAGAGAAAAGCGAGTGAAAGAGAGACAAAGTGCCGGCCAATTACCGACTTTCGGGTGACAGTGACAGTCACACGACCGGCACACACTCAAATCAGACAAGACAATCACATCTGATGGGGAAGCACGAAACCGAGTGGCGAGTGGAGAGTGGCATGTCCAGTGAAATCACTTGGCACCACGAGACCACCACCGCATCATTTGCACATTCCGAGTGACTTGTGCCAACCACACACCGTAACACTGAACGCGCTGATTACTCTCTCTCTCTTTCTCTCTCTCTTCTCTCTCTCTTCCTCTCTGTATCTCTCTCTCTCTTTCTGTCTCTCTTCGTCTCTTTCTTTTTGTCTCTCTCTCTCTCTCTCTGTCTCTCTCTCTCTCTGTCTATCTCTCTTACTCTCTCTTTCTCTTTCTATCTCTCTCCCTCTCTCTCTCTCTCTCTCTCTCTCTCTTGTTCTCTCTTTCTATTTCTCTCTATCTCCCTTCCTTTGTTTACGGTGCAATAGATTTGCTTGTTTGCCAAACCTATTAGCCCTATTAAGCAATCAACAACTTCAGTATGTCACACACAATTGGCAGCTAATTGACACCTTATCTGACAGTGTTCATTTTTTATCAAACTTTATAATTGTCTTTAATAATTAAATTTTTTTAAAAATGATGAAATTTTCCACCAAAAAAACTTTTAATTAAAACGTAACATATTGGTAGTGTGTGTATATGTTTTGGTGGGTGTGAAATAGTGCACAGTCTGCAAGCGACATGTGTCACAATTCTATCTTAAGAGAGAGAAACACTATGACAAGAAGTTAACTTAACAGAACACATTCTGCAAGTGATCGCAACCCAAACACGATGGCAACATCTTTAACTCCAATCGACAATATTGTCCAGTTTATTACAATTATTATTAAATTATTGGATCTAGTAGTAGTTTGATATAAAGTTATGTGAAATTGATAGTGATAAGATATGATAGTCAAGGTGGATTCAGTGGGAAAGAGAGAGAGAGAGAGTCTGGAAATAAAGTGCTTTAAATGTGTATGTGAGTGTGCTTGGTGATTCGAGCCACAAGGCAAAACAGACCCTACTCCGAAGGACTGATTGACCGAACCGAAGCCGAGGACGAGGTGGGTTGTCAGTGAACCCGATCTCCCCAGAGTGCCATTTGTCGCCATCATGCCATCATGATGCCTTATGAGGGCCATGTGAGATGTCGTTCGGTTCGGTTTGGGTTCGATGTGTGTGTGTGCCACTTTGCCGCCACGATAGCCTTTCACAGTCTTTTGCCTATCAGTCGATTCATTTTCGATCAATAAAGTCACATCATTGATGATGATGATGACGTTGATGATGCTGATGGTCAGTGGACACCCAGAGCGGTCACCCGCTTCCCAAAGCCCGGTGCAACCTATCTCTCTCTCCCTCTCTCTCTCTCTCTCTCTCTCTCTCTCTCTCTTACTCTCTCTCACTCTTTTCTCTCCCTCTCTTTTTCTCTTTCTCTCACTCTCTTACTCAAACCAACACATAAATATTTTGATGATAGATTTCGCTTTGATACTCATTACCGACAGTGAAGCAAGCTATTACCCACATGTGGTGTGCTCGTTGCGCACCATCTCATCATCGGGTTAACATCTCTCTCTCCCTTTCTCTATCTCTCTCTCTTTCTGCGTCCCCGGGGCAAGCATAAACCAAACCTATCAAATCGTATATCTCACATGCTCACGTTAGCCCGCATTTCCAACTGACCAAATTCTAATCACATTGACGACATTTGGATGAGATCTATTTCGTTCCCGAGCTACTTTGCACCGTCTCTCTCTTTTTCTTTTTCTCACTCTATCTCCATCTTGATTCTCTTACACTCTAATCCACACCTGCACTGTTGCCTAGATTTTCCACGCGTCATGTCTAGATCCCCACAACACTATTTTCTTGACTTAACAAGATTTTCTTGCTTTCAGTAGGCCACTTTATATTATTACACAGAGAAAGAGAGAGAGAAAAAAAAGAAACAGCCAGCACTATCAAACACAAAACTTAACTCAAAAGACATTTGTGTTTACCAAAACAATTTTCAAATATGCAAATGCTGTTAGTAAAATTAATCTTTTCAAAAACCTTAAAAAGAAACATTTTGGAAAAACCTAATCTTGCAAAGAGAGAAAACAAAATTTATGCAAATATTTGATACAATTTTAATCTTGAACATTTGTGATTTTTCGATAAATTCGATTAATTTTGGCACACATGTCATATATTCTAATTTTTTGTTTTGTTTGATTTGTCAGTAAATGATGAACAAAAAACTCAAAAATTTTCAATCAAAATTATTAAATTACATTTGTATTGTTCCTCTTAAAAGCCAAATAAAATAAATGCAATGCCGTGAAAGCAGCTGTTAAGGCAAATTTAAGATTTTTTTATGTTTTGTAAAATTGTCATCAATCGTGTTGTAAAAAATGAATTACGTGTGAATGATTAAATGATCAAGCATTAAAATTGACAATTTAACTTGAAAAATTGGAAAATATTTAGATTTGGTTTCCACCTTGTATAACACCATTATGATTTCTTGTTCTTTATTCTATCTCTCTTACTCTCTCTTTCCCACTTTCTCTGCATCATCATTTAATGTCAAGTTGCCGACACCGATTGGTAAAACCAATGCACCATATCATCATCAACATTTTATACTATTGATTTGAAAGTTTTAAATTTTTTATTATTTTACTCACTTCTATTCTTGATCTTAGTTCACCACAAGCACTAATACCACAACCAGTGTTACTCTCTCTTTCTCTCTCTCATCTTGAATCTTTAGTGTGAGTTGGGGTTTGAGGTGATTTATGATTCTCCCACAGACACACACGCATATCTTCAGTCTAGCCTCTCAAACGCTTTTGTCGTGTTTCACTCATCCAAGTGATTTATTTCTCTCTCTCTCTCTCTCCTTTTTTCTCTCCTCCAAAAACGGCAAAAGATCAAAGACCTAGCTTGTCACAAATAAAAGATGTTTTAATCTTTCAATTTACACATACACTCACGAACACATTAGAATTGGAGCAAAATTTGAGCCGATTGTTCAATTGCAATAATGGAAATTTTTTTCTAGATAAAAAATCCCCCAAAACTTTTAGGAAAATTATTTTAAAAATTTTAACAAGAAAAGAAAATCTAAAATGAACAGTATGATTTTGAATTAATCAAAATGAAAGAGATTAGTGGACTTTGGGATTTTTCTAGTACGTTGGTTTACACGTCACAAGTTATCATTTTTTCTAAATCACTGCCATGTATCATTTTAACAAACGAAAAAAGAACCGTTGTTTTAATTTTTAGTTGAGTGTTGAGTGTCAATCACAAATCAAATCAGTGTGAAAAGATTTAGGTTTTGGGTCTCTCTCTCTCTCTCTCTCTCTCTCTCTCTCTGTCTCTTTCTCTCTCTCTTTCTTTCTGTTGCACAGAAGTGCACAAAGAGATAGATGAGTGTTTTGTGGTTAGTGTATGTGTGTGTTTCTAGAAATCATTTGGAAGAGATAAAGGAAAAACTTCAGAGAGAGAGAGAGAGAGAGAGAGAGAGAGAGAGAGAGAGAGAGGGAGGGAGAGAGAGGGAGAGAGAGAACGTAAGTAGTGGAGTTGAGCGCATCAATCGATTTGGTCTTGTCAGTAGAGGAATGTAGACGCCAATTGGTTTCAAGACTAGTTCTCCAGTGTTTTCCCCTTTAGAGTAACTCTTCTTAGTGGCCCGGCAAAACAAATGGATCTCAAATTGTAAACTGTCATTTTTGGCTTCTCTCCCTCTCTACTCTTTCCCCACCAATCCTTCTTTTTCACTCTTTTAACTCACTTTTTGAATCTTGCTCTCACTTACTCTTCAATTTCGCTTTTCTTGCCCAGATCATGTTTTTTTGTGAAAGAGACAAAGAGAGGGAGAGAGAGGATGCCAGAAATAGGGAAAGAAAGAGTAACCCGGTTCGTTTTTGTGTCTCATTTATTCCGTGCCTTTTCGATCCATTACCACCGCTACCAACTCGCCACAACTTTACGTTAAGAGAGAGAGAGAGAGAGGGAGAGAAAAAAGAAATGAGAGAGTGAGAGAGAGAAAAAGAGAGAGAGAGAGAGAGGGGGAGAGAGAGAGAGAGAGATGAGTACAGCAAAATGTGTGTGCAAGAGGCAAATTTAATTCAATTTCCACTATTGTCTCCATTTCTCGCTTCACCCCCTTTAAACTACCCACCCTCACATTTCTTTCTCTCTCTTCACTATCTATCTTTATCACTCTCTTTCCCTCTCTTTCTCTTTCTCTCACATTTACGAACACATTGTTTTTCCCTATGTCTAACTCGCTATTAATTTAATTTTACATTTGTTTTAATTTTCTTTTGTTGGTTTTTTCTCTTTTCTTCATCAATTTTTTCTAAAACTTCTGACCTTTTATATCCAACTATCTTTTCGATCTATCTTCTTTACTTTCTTTACTTGTTCATTTAGTTTCTTTCACTCTTTTCCTTATTCCTCTTTTTTCATTCTCACTCTCAACCAAACTGAGTGTGGTATAAAAAGCATTTCGTTTTTTAAATAAAATGACAATGTGAAAGTGAAAGAAAAAGAGAATAGAAGAAGAAGAATAAGTATTAGTATATTTGAAATATTTGCACACGCACTAACACATTTACTAATGGGCTACTATGGATGATGATGACATCAATTTGAGTCTAAAAAGGAATGAATATACGAGAGAGAGAGAGAGAGAGAGAGAGACCACTAAAGGCAAAATTAAGCCATGAAAAGAAGAAGAAAAAGAGCATTTCCGTTTGTCATTTTTGAACTTGACTAAACTTGAATTATATAATAATGATGATGATCATAATTTTACATTGTGTTATACACACACATCCAATACCCAAGCACCTTAACCGGAATTTTAAATGACATTGTCGTTGGTGGGTTTTGGCGTCTACTCGACAAAATCACAACAAATGATTGTCACGTGAGCTGGGAAACAGTTTGTCAACAATGACAAAAGGTTTTGTCATTTAATGTCTACCTGTAATTAGTAAATATTAATAATGAAAAAATGGTTCATTCTACTTAATTGTTTTAAAATTAATTAGAATTAATTTAAAAATTAAAAGTTTTCTTTTATTATTTAAAATATTCAGTTCTTAAGCCTAATACACTATTTCTACCTAAGTAACTCAAAAGAATTCTTTCAAACAAAAGAAACTTGTTCATATATATAGTTCAACAACACCATTAATTTTTCAATTCATTTTTTACGAACAAAAGAAAACAAATCAAAATAAATAAAAAATATTTTTTTAATGCAAATCTTGTCTTATATTTTCTTTAACTACTGTAAATATACTATGTAGTGTTAAACAGCAAGGCTTTAGAGGCTTCCGGTTTTTTGTTGTTGAACGAAATCAAATTGAAACTGAATGTGAGCATTGTTGTTGGCTTTAAGTTGTTTATATCATTAGCTTACATTGATCAAAGTGGTCTCAATGATTAACTCTAGTTTCGCAAAGGGTATATTATTCCCCCCACACACACAGTGGGAATCAAGCTTAGCCACTGGTAGAAGGTGAACAAGGCGAGGTGGGAGGAATAGTGGTCAGTTACTCTCTCTCTCTCTTTCTCTCTCTCTCTCTCTTCATATGTGTGTGTTAGTGTGGTTACATGTCGACACTGAGTAATGCTCGTTATCAGTAGTATGGTGGTACTATTGGTGGTGATGCTCTTAGTGATGGTGATTTTACCGTGGAACAACATCTCTCTCATCCTCTCCTACTCTATCTCCTATTCTCTTTTCTACTCTCTCTCTCTCTCTCGTATTCTCTCTCCTACCCTCTCACCGACCCCCCGTCGGTGGCGCGTGTCCGTGCCGGAAGAAACTTTTGTGTCTGGCCTGTCGGCGACCGTGTTTTTAGGTCCATACTTTTCTATTCCCTCTCTCACTCTCTCTCACTTTCTCTCCCACTCACTCACTTACTCTTTCATACCCTCTCACCACTGTATCCGAGGCTCATCTCTGTCTTTCCGCGTGACTTGGCTTGCCGATCTCAACGAGCCAAACAAACTTGTCGAAAAGTCTTGCCACCGCGCGTCTTTCTACTATCCAGCTATCATGGCTATCGTGATCTGTTAAAGAGGATTACACACCAACACAAACACAATACCCGAGAAAAGGAGAGAGAGAGAGAGTTGAAAAGAGAGAAATGGGGAAAAGAAGAAGAGTGAAACGCATCAAGCGAAAAGATGCAAGCTGACCACCAAGATCTTTCTCTTAGGCAACTTCTCTCTTTCTCCCACTTCTTTGTTGGCCTTCTCTCTCTCTCTCTCTTTCTCTCGTTCCTAATTGGCTCTAAGTATTAATGAGATTGTTTACTTGAGGTTTGGGTTTGATTAACCCTCCACCCACGAGTTGTTGTTGCTTCATGTGTGAGTGAGGATAAATTAGCAAACCTTTGACTCGAGCCCCGTTTCGATCAAACCTGGTCAACCAGAAAATGTTGGTGTCATTGTCTATGTGTGTGTATGTATGTCGCCCTTGCACCCATACTCGGTGTTCAAACACCCAGAAGCAAACTTTTTACTTTTCTATTACTAAGAAGGTGAGAGAAAGAAAAAAAATAAAAAATTTTAGCATTTTTATCATTATTGAGTTAGCCATGTTTGAAAAACAAATACAAAAAATATTTTAACATATGAACATACATAAGTTTTATTATCTATCTTCTAACTAATAAAAAATAGTAAATTAAGTTTTAAATTAAAAATTTAACTTAAATATGAAATAAAATTGAAATGAATAATTTTTCTGATTTTGAATTTATTATGTCAGATATATTTTAAAACAGTTTTGATTATTTTGAATCTTTTAGTTCTGACAATTCTCTTTTATAAAAAAATTTTCTATATTTCTATTTATAAGCTTATTAAATTTAAATAACGTTAAATTTAAAAAAATTTAAAAGCAACATTTAAAAATTTAATAGCGAGTTAAATTACTTTTGGCCCGTCATCATTTAGGGATAAAAGTTTAGCTTTGTTAAGTCCGTCATGTGGATGATGGGAAAATGTTTTCCATGATTAATCGGCCTACATTATGTGTGCAACGATGGTTGTTGTGTAATTGAAAACACAAAAGTGTTTCAAGCCTATTTGTGTGTGTGTGTGTGTGTGTGTGTGTGTGTGTGAAAAAGCTTGTGTCTTGATGACCATAGTTTAGGATCGTAAGTTGGCGCTGTCGTTGACGTGTTATTGATGCTACTGACCATTGGGATTAGACTTGGCAAGTCTTTCCCGACAAGTGCTCAGACTTGACGAGATGGATGAGTGCCACTCATCTCACTTTATCTTTTATTTTGTTTTGTTTCATCCTTTTTGTGTTTTTCCCTAAAACAGCGGCCTTATTCACGGAGGACGAGCGAGATGGCCCGTCGGAGATGGCTTTCAAGTACGCGGTGTACCGCATTAACCGCGACCGAACCTTGCTGGCCAACACTACCCTGGCCTACGACATTCAGTTTGTCCCACGCGAAGACAGCTTTCATGCTTCCAAGAAAGGTTTGTTCAAATTTGCTCAATGTCAAAATGTCCATTGGTTTAGAATGTCTAATTCAGATTATATGATTAACTAAACATATAATAACAAAAAATTTACGATCCTTATATTATTCTCATCTGTAGGTCAAAATTTTAAAAAAATATGTTTGCAAAAATTATTTTTTGTTTTATATTTGTAACCCTTAGTTTATTAGAAATGAGTGAAACTTGAGTAAAGTTTTAGGTGATTATTAATCACTGATTAAGAGTTTTCTTGGAATTCTACTACACTTGTAATATTCAATTTTTCTTTGTTCAAACTACTTTCAACGTATTAATTTGAATATAAAAGGAAAAAGTATTTGATAACAATGCATTATATTTGGAAAATTCTAATCTGAGCCTGATTTTTCTAGAGTTTTATCATTACTCAACACAATTTCAAAATTCTATTTTTGTTCAATTATCTTTTCCCTGCTTTTTCGCAACAACCTTGAAAAAACTAAAGAATATAATTCTCAAATGGTTATTATGGCTCACATACAGACAACAATAGACAAGAAAGGGTTTGTAAGCGAGACAATGTGCCGTAGAAAGCTAATTTCGAGTTATCAATTGACGCACTATCCTCAAAGAATAAGCTCGTCTAACGCACACAGCACTAACGCCATATTTTCAACAACAACAACAACATTAAGAAGAAGACATTTTAAAGCAATATCATAAAGAGTATTCTTCTTTATTGTGTAGGGCTTTTTGTGAAATGTGTCGTAATGAATGTTATGTTAGAAATGATTGTCAGTATGTCGGCATATAATTGTTCACTGTCGGTTTCCAATCGAGCTTTTTCACATCCTTGACTTTATCTTTCTATTTGCAGCGTGTTTCCAACTGAACCGAGGTGTTAGCGCCATCTTTGGACCACAAGATCCATTGTTGGGCAATCACATTCAAAGTCTGTGTGATGCACTCGACATTCCTCACATTGAAGCTCGGCTCGATCTTGAGACCGAGAAAAAAGAGTTTTCCATCAATCTTCACCCGAGCTCTAGTTTTATAGGCCAATCATTGCGTGATTTGATTACTTATTTGAATTGGACTAAAATTGCGGTGATCTATGAAGAGGATATTGGTGAGTAGAACGGTTTCAATAATTTATTTTATTAATAGTGACATAATCCTTTGGTGAATAGCGCTCATCAAATTACAGCAATTAGTGCGCCCACCGATAAGCAAGATTATTCAATTTATTTTTCGCAAAAGCAACGCAATGACTTTTCGCGATGTCTTGATTGACGTACGTTCGCGAGGAGTCTACTCACTGATCATTGACACCAAACCCGAGAGCTTGCCTAAATTGTTTAATGCGGTAAGTTTAACTTTATTGCATAACAAGAAAATGTTTCTTAATCAACACCAAAAACCGAAACAGATTTTGCAAACCCAGATGAACAACTACAAGTATCATTTTCACTTTGCAACCTATGATATGGAGATATATGATTTGGAGAATTTTCGTTACAATTTTGTCAACATGACCGCTTTTCGCTTGGTGGACTCGGAGAATCCTTCGGTTCGACAAATTTTGCGTGAGATGGACAAGTTTCAACCAAAAGGTCATCCTATTCTCAACAAAACAAATGTGATACAGGTTAGTAGCGAAATGCAATTTTTACATAATTGCATATAGTTAATCATAAAAAATTGAATTGCAGTATGAGCCAGCTTTGGTATTTGACTCTGTGTACGTATTTGCTCGTGGATTACAAGCTTTAGAACGTGGAGCTACGCTTAGACCCACCAATGTGTCGTGTGATGAAGAGAATCCATGGCAAGATGGAAGTACTCTGTTCAACTATGTCAATTCGGTTTGTACTATTTTGAATAATTTGTTTCAACTTAAACTAATTTGACTCAATTGAAAAAGGCTGAGGTTCGTGGCTTGACTGGACGCATCTCGTTCAAAGAAGGCCGTCGCAATACCTTGAAATTAGATTTGATTAAATTGCGCCAAGACAAATTGGAAAAAGTGGGCGAGTGGACCATCAGTAATGGATTGAACATTACCAATCATGAAGCATTTCAAGATGTGGGCACCGCCCATATTACTTTACGGGTGACTACAATTGAGGCAGAGCCTTATGTCTATGTAAACAAAAAGGTTGCCAACAAAACAAATGAGCATTTTGAAGGTTTCTGCATTGATCTGCTCAATACCATAGCGGAAATGTTGAATTTCAAATATGAGCTATACTTAGTGCCGGATAACAAGTTTGGTGCAGAGAATCAAACTACCGGAGAGTGGAATGGTCTAGTGAGAGAAATCATCGACAAAGTAAGTGTAACAGATTAATTTATTATAGTTCTAATCGCTTTGCTTTTCTAGAACGCCGATCTGGCAGTGGCCTCAATGACCATTAACTATGCACGCGAAAATGTGATTCACTTTACCAAACCTTACATGACCCTTGGCATAGGTATTCTCTTCAAGTTGCCAACAGCGGACGTAGCCCGACTTTTCTCATTCATGAGTCCACTGGCTGTCGACATTTGGTTCTACGTCTTGGCAGCTTACATTCTAGTTTCGCTGACTATGTTTATTGTGGCTCGTTTCTCTCCTAATGAATGGCGTGTGCCGCATCCATGCATGGGTGATAGCGACCTACCCGTCTCGGAAAATTTGATGGAAAACCAGTTTTCGGTGGCTAACAGTTTTTGGTTTACTATTGTCACACTGATGCACCAAGGTTGTGATCTCAATCCCAAAGCAACCTCGACACGCATCATTGGCGCTATTTGGTGGTTCTTCACGTTGATTCTAGTCAGTTCCTATACCGCCAACTTGGCTGCTTTTCTTACTGTTGAACGCATGATTACGCCAATTGAGAGCGTTGATGACTTGGCAACTCAATCTAAAATTTCCTATGGCACACTGGAATCTGGTTCGACTATGACTTTCTTTCGTGATTCCCAACTCGAAACATACCAAAAAATGTGGCGTTATATGGAAAATCACCCCAATGTGTTTGTCAAATCATATGACGAGGGTGTAAAACGTGTGCTTAAAGGCAATTATGCGTTTCTCATGGAATCAACAATGCTTGATTTTAAATTGCAACGTAATTGCAATCTTACTAAAATTGGTGGACTGCTTGATTCAAAAGGCTATGGTATTGCAACTCCAAAAGGTAAAAAATTTACAATTTTTTACTCTGATTACAACATACACGTTTTTATGTTCTGTAGGTTCTCCCTGGCGAGACAAGATTTCATTAGTTATTTTGCAACTTCAAGAAAAAGGGGTCATTCGAGGGCTCTACGATCGTTGGTGGAAGCGTGAGGGGACTACCTGTACCCGTGATGATAAAAGTAAAGAAAGCAAAGCTAACGCTCTTGGCGTGGAGAACATCGGTGGTGTGTTTGTGGTTCTCCTGTGTGGATTGGCCGTAGCCATCATTACGGCTTTTATTGAGTTCTGTATCAATTCCAAGAAAAATGCTCAAAACCTAAGGGTAAGTATAGGCATGTCAATTTTTTTTAAAAATAACGTTTTTTGGTTGTTGTTACTGTAGCAATCGTTATGTACCGAAATGTCCGACGAGCTTCGCATGGCGGTCAGTTGTCGTGATACACGACAAAGACCCGCGCTCAAGCGGAAATGCTCCAAGTGTGTGATTAATCCAAACCAGAACCAAAGTCATTCGGCACATTGCCATGGACACACTCATGGTCACCATTGTCACTGTCATGGTGCAAACAATGCTTACCTGGAGAACACTTATGTGCCGAGCGAGCCCGACCGAGGTATCACTGATCTCTACCCTATCTCGAGTCACCACCGAGCCCGTCATTCTCGTTCGGCTGGAAATCAAGGCTACCACAGCCAACAAGACCAACATCACCAGAGCTCAAGTATTTTTACTAGTCTGATGAGACGTGGACAAAGTTCGTCGCAGCCTCCGACACACCGACAAACCAAACCGTGGTCCACGGTGAATTCCTCGAGGGTGATGTCGATTCAACCTGAGATTCACCAATCCTACCACCAAGCTTACCCGTACGATCCGGAGCATGACGACCCGGAAGGAATGATGATAATGAACGATCGTGAGGAGAGCGCAATTCACCGTGTCACTGCTAGTCGTCTGAGCAATGCCGCTCCTGGTGGCGATGACAATCCAGACGAAGGTCTGGTGATGCGCCGACCCACTTCATCACTTGCCTACCACAATCGCTCGATGCCAGTTGAAGTGGAGTGCTATCGCGATTCATCTCGGCATTCACGTCAATACTTGGATTGTTCAAGTCCACCTACTCCACCGACGCCTCCACCACCGCCACCTCCCAATGGAAATCTGGAGTCCAAACTGCAAGCGATGCACCGAGCCAATGGGTCAAGTCACATGATGAGTCTTAAAGACATGCCATCTGGTTCACGAATTGACCAGTGCAACTGCAATGATTAAATCTTTAATTTCAAATTTCAATTTTATATTTGTTTGATTGATTTGAAACCTATCTCTCTTTTCATTTTTTTCATCTTTAATTATGTTTTATTTTCATTTCATAATCATTCCAATCAACTCTGTAATTTTCAACCTTCCAATAATGTAGTGTATATGATTTGTTTTCATTCTAGCTCATTGGCAATCCATTTAACAACTATTCAACTATTTCCAAATTGTCCAATTTTCTTATTGTTTACTATTTAAATTTTTAAATAACTAATTTTTATTAGGTTGCAAATCAAAATTTTCAAATATTCTATAAAATCTTTAAATTTTATTATTTAAATTATTTATATACTTCTATATATATATGTGAAGGAATAAATTTTAAATAAAGTATAAAATTTAAATCTAAATCTACTTATTTTTTTAACTATATTGTGACGGGGATAAACATTAACAATCAAAAATACTACAAAACACCACTTAGAGCATGCGCGTGCTTTACAATTGAAAAAATATATTTTTAATTTTTTGTTTTGTTTTCAATAGATACCAAATGTAATAATAGAATAATGAAAACTTTATACTGTATTTAAAATCAAAACTTATTTTTCATTTTATTATTTATCTAGTTTAAGTGATCAAGAGAAAAACAATATATTTTTTAAAAATATAAATAATAAATTAAAATTCTAGTTTAAAATTCAAAACAAAATGCCAGATTATAATGTTGATATAATGTCAAAATAAACAAATGCAAAAATTATTCATTGAGAATGTTGGTTTCTTGCAATATAGCTACAAAGTTAAATGGTTTAAAGGAAACTCCCGAACCAGTGTAAAACTTGCTTTGGAATTCAACCCAGTGGAGACGTAGAGCGTGAAGAAAAGCGGAGAGACCTTCCATAACAATAAGAATAGCAACGGTGAGTACTGACCATACGGTAAATGTGGCAAAAGTCATTGCAGCTCCAACGTATTTACTCCCAGATGAGGAAAACCCACGACGCATCACCATTTTCCATAAAACTTCACTGAGTTGAGTGTGAGCCAGTGAGAGAGCCCAAAGTCGGAGATATGATGCGGTGTGTGATATGGAACCAAGGCAATACTCAATGGTGTGGATTGCCTGGTGAATGTAAATGTCCATTGCACTCTCATGTTCTTCATCATGCTCACCACTTTTATTAGCACTATCTTGGATCACACTAGACTCAACGTCTCCGTTCACTTTACTTCGTTTGGCAGGACGACAGCACACCTTAATCATTGGTTTCACCAGTAGCATCACTGGCACGGATAATAAAGCCAATCCTAATAATCCTGTTTGGATTTCTTTCTTGTGTGGATACCATGGCCACAAGTACTCCGGATCGGGTTTTTCATGTGGGTATTTCATGAGAAACATGTTGATAAAATCAATTAAAAGTGATGGAGCTTTGGACGGTTCCCAAGTCATGATCCACTTGGCAAAAATCATTCCAATTAGATAGCCAAATAGTGAAAGCATAAAGCACACTTGTGGTATAAATTCAAAGAAAATTGAAGAATAGTTGCCAAAGTGAATGTGGTTGAAGAAACTCAGAATGACGCCAAACAACATCTGCAGCACACCAAGAATGACGGATGTTTTCATTTTGAATGAATTGAGAAACATAATTTTGTTATCTGAAAGCTGCCATGCTGCATCAATTCCAAAAACATATGTAGTGTCACTTTTATTCAAATAGATTGAGTGATTTTGAAAATATGGCAGCACGCCTTCTCCTGGGTATTGTTTTGGTGGCACTTCAAAAGATGTGCCAAATATATTGGCAGATTTTGCAAAAATATCGTTGTAAATAAACCCAGTGTAGATTGAAAACAGTCCCATCAACAAGATAATATAGCGACCAGTGAAGAAGGTACCAAAGATTTCACTACTTGCAGCTACCTTGGCTAGCTTCTTTTCCTGTAGAACCAGATAAAGTGCAAAGAGAAACATGATAAAACCGTGGCCAGCGTCAGCAAACATCACCGCAAACAGAAATGGAAACGAGATGATAGTGTACGGCATCGGGTTAACCTCTTGATAGTTGGCTACACCATACGAGTCTACGATGTTTTGAAAACCTTCGGTAAACTTGTTGAGACGAAAGTAGGTAGGTGGCGTAGTGCTCGTGGTCAAAACCTCCACCAAAGCCTGTCCCTGCACACCAGACTTGCGAGCCACCTCATCAATCGTGTCTTTCAGTTTATTAAAGTCAGTACGGGCACACCAACACTCCGCCAGAAAGCCTTTGTCAGTCTTGTTGTAAAGGTTCATGATGTTAAACACGGCACGAAGTTTGGTTACTTGCACTACCCAAGTGGCAAGGTTTTCCTTCTGTGCCACTCCCATTAGAATGCGATACTTTTGTTTCAGTGTTTGGTCAATCACCAACTTTAAATCTTTGAGATTGGTCTCGACTTGAGTGCACATCTCGCGATAGCTGTCGTCGTCCTCTGGCAAGGCGTAGATCGAAGCGTGAAAACCTTCACATATCTTGAGCACCTTGTTATGGAGTCGATCGCCTTGGCACATGATCATGAAAACCTTCTTGGGAACCAGCTCGTTTGTGCGCACATCATCGATTGGAGCATCAATCTCGTAAAACTGAACCAGTGCGTTATTGTTGCAAAGACGCCAGATAAGCTTGTGAAACGAAGCCGTTTTGTCGTTACGAATCAATCCGGTCACCGTGTAAAGCTTCTCATTGTCCGCCCGATGAAATCGAGTGGTTGCCGACTCACCGTTTTCTTCGCTTGTGGCCACATCAACTCGAAACGAAGAAGCTCGCTCGCGTCGACTAAACTCCAGCAGCTTGTGTGTTTTGAGCAGAATTTCGTTCATCTCAATGAACTCCATTTGTTTGAGTTTCAAATACTCAAGATGTTCGTTGACGTCACGTAAATTTCGATCCACCTCTTCAACGTTGGTTTCCATGCGAAGAATCTCCTTGTACCTAGGCACTGGTGGTTCTTCAACTACCTGCTCGGCTACCAGTCCTTCTTTGCTTAACTGCTCGTTCAGGTAAACTATCTTGCGCTTGATCTCACCAATGCGACGTATTTCATCGACGTACTTACGTTGATATGCATTGAGATTTCCGTTCAGGTCACGAAACTCGGCTATGCCTATTCAAAATTATATATTTTAATATGCATTCAGGCCCAATAGTAATAAAATTGAATTGAATTTTAAAATAATTGATAATAAATTTATTTTGTTTGGGTAAAAAATAAATTTGTATAATATAAAGATAAATAAATTGCCAAAAATATTGTTTGTATATTTAATTTATAAATAATTTAGTAACTATATATTTTTAAAAATTTTTG
>WURS02088314.1:0-10029 GCA_011762765.2 Rhinocypha anisoptera
TGGGGTTGGCCCGGCGGGTGGGATTTGGGGGCGGGGACGCAGGTGACGTGTTAGAGAAGGCCGGCGATTGACACCAGACCGTTAAGTCTCCGACCCGTGCCGGGTGACAGTCTTTTTAGCAGTTGGAAAAGCGCATTCCATGACATATCCGATGGACGCCACGAGCGGAGGACCATGGAACGAATGCTTAGTCTCCTTCATCGCCCACTCCCTTCGGCGAAATGAAATATAGGCATACACACACAGGTGTCATATTTTCGAGGACTTGGAAAATTGACATATTCCAAAGGTCTTATTTTTTGGGCACGTGTTATAAGCTTAGAATCAACTGTTTCTGATTCATCATTCGCAATAGAAAAGCGTTGTGCTCTTTTGGTTGAACCAAACTCTTCTCACTGTGAAAATTATCTGTGTTTATTTCCTGTATTATTGTAATAAAAATCGATTCTAATAGTTTTTTTCCTTTAGAACCCTATTCATCAACATTTAGATCTTGGATTTATTGTATAAGGATCTATTAGAAAATCACGTTCAAGGAGTTTTCAAAAGAATAATAAGAAAATCTAAAAAAAAATAAAAAGAAATAAAAAGAAATAAAAAGAATAAGAATAAAAATAACGATGTAGAACAAATTATGCGAATTGTGACGTCAAGAAGAGACAAGATGCCTTTAATAATATTCCGCTTTCAATATAATAGTAATTGACTATATAATGACGTATGATGATAAGTAATCACTTGTAACGTCAGATCCATTATCCCAAATTCCACTTCACATTAACAACAATGAAATAATTGGCTAGCACACAACATCACGACAATAGGCCAGACGTTACACACTAGTGTCATTTTTCCGTTAATTAAATAATAATTCCTGTTACAACGCGATAAATTACGATATAGGTCACAAGTTACTGTAATACAGGTCACATTACTCTTTAGGTGGGGAAATAATTTGCATAATTGTATTTTATGCTATTTGCATAATTGCATAAAGGTGGGGAAACTTTTTGCATAATTAAAACGGTTTGAATACGTATAATATCACAAAACTTGTAGAATTCTAAGGCCATCATATTAATTTCAAATGAACCTGCCCTTCTGCTTATTATATAAAAATATTATTATTTTATATACTATTAAGCAATGAGTTTTAAATATTTCTTACACCGTTTATTATATTTACAATGATGAAATGTTCCTTTGAATTTTTAAAAGTTGGTGTCAGTACATTTTGAACGCTAGTCCTAGTTTCGGATGCATGGAAATGTGCCCACTTTTAGGAGATATTCTCCCGGGAGGGACCAGTTCCGTCATCAGGGAAACCAATGGCCGATCCAAATGAGCAAAACATTGTGAATTTACTTAAAAGATAATCGTGAAGCTTTCAAATATGTGAAAGCAATTTACTCTCAACACGGATCGTAATCATAGTTTTATAGTTGAAATATGAATCATTTCCTTACACTTAAACATTCATTTATTTCAATGCAAAATTTTGCATTGGATGTGATAAATTCAAAAATATATGATAGTCAACAAAGACGATGGCTTACATTCGTGATTAATGGCTTACAACTTATTAAAAGCGTATGAATTATTTGTAAACAGCCAAGTCCAAAAGACTCTTTTCTTCGAAAGCCATATCCTGCTTCGAATTTGTATGCATCGACAAATGTTGAGCTTCATCGCTTTTGGGTGAACTCGAGAATACGATATATTCACTTCGGTAAAATAAGACATCGAGAAAATACTTAACAGCCTCGGTCTACCAGGAGTAAAAAAAACCTCCGGGGAAAAAAGTCGCAAGACCAATTCCTTAATTCACAATCGTGCTTGAAACCGTTAAACAATCCTCGAAATCACAGCTGTTCGGAAGTCTTAGGGGAGAAGAAGAGCTAACGAAGATGAAAATATGGCACCTGTCTTTACTCTCAGGCCGTCCGCACCTGCCAAACAAAAGGCACTAACCAACGGTAGACGAAGACGACGACCGGTGCCCGAAAAAATGTTTGTTTGCTCGTTAATGTCGGAGTGAAGGGGCACGTAAATTTCTCCAGATAACGTGTCCCTCTTTCGGAGGCATCCGTTACTCTGATTTCCATTGGATGCGTGCCACACGCACCACAGACAGGGAGACGATCGAGCCGATGAAACAAACTAATGAATATTTCCAGGAAAAAAACCGTTCCGCTAACTCAATAGTCCAAGGACTATTTTTCTCCAGGATTTGCCTCAATTCGCAAATCCTCACAGAAGAATGGACGGCTACGGAACTACGATTAAGAACAATTTTAATTGAATGGCTTAATAAAGCACCATAATGCTTGTAATTGCACCTTGGAGCAATATTTCTGTATTTATTGAAGAAATCGTTAACTAAATCTTTTAGTAAAGTAAATCGATACTTATCAGTAACTTTTAATTAAGGAATACCGTATTTCCCGGTCCATAGAACGCACAGACCCATAAGAGAGAGTGTAATTTTTCGGTAATCTAATATCAACAGTTTATAAAATGATATTTTTACATTCTAAAATTAGCAAATACATTATAAGTGTACTCGATATAGAATACGTAAGAACAAATATATAGAATTT
This sequence comes from Rhinocypha anisoptera, assembly GCA_011762765.2. Taxonomy (NCBI): domain Eukaryota; kingdom Metazoa; phylum Arthropoda; class Insecta; order Odonata; family Chlorocyphidae; genus Rhinocypha; species Rhinocypha anisoptera. The sequence goes on from WURS02088314.1 coordinate 2,601, forward strand.
AATTCTTTCAACGATAAGTACGAATTTGGTTACGATAAATACGAGTGTGGTTACTCCTGACGTCGGAAAAAAATTGGCGCCCATAAGACGCAGACCAATTTCATATCAAATTTGAGCGTAAAAAAGTGTGCCCTACACAGACCGGGAATTACGGTAAATATGATTTTATGGTGAATATATTTTGTACCATTGTTCACAAATTCTATGCTATCAACATGCGATTCATACAACTCCTAGATAATATATTCGTACTCTTAGTCCATTTACATTTTTTGTAGAATTTTTAATTTCCTAAAAAAACGATCAATAATGTATTTGAGTATTTCGCCAAATATCCCATCATACCACCCACATTTGATAATTGGAAACGAAAAATATGACGTATCGTATAAATACTGAAGCAATTTAGTGGGATTCCTTGAAGTCGTTCCTCAACTACAAAACGTCATCGTCATCACAAGGGGAACTTTTTACGTTCAATGTGGATGGGGAGAATGATCCGTAAGGAACTGTTGTGGAAGACCTGAACATTTCCTGCGGTCAATTCCTTTGAGGGAACGATTTGGAAAACGGCGCTCGGAAGATTTGGTAGCAATAACCACGTGAATCGAACATGACGGAATTTCAATGAATTATGTCTCTGTGCGGCAACGCCCGCCTCTGCGAAGGTCGGTAATGCAGGTCATTAACTTTTTTCTACGCGCAATTACCCGTAATGGGAGTCCAAAGGTCAGACGACCGCAATCGATTCCCAGCCATTTTTATGATTGCGCATTATCCCATCGCCGCGATGGCCGAAAGGTCATTTAAAATCAAGAAGAGCACACGCTAATGCTTACGACTTTCGTTCCAAACTATTCCGCGCATTCTAATTCGTTCCCCTATTGTGAAATCGGAGAGACGAAGCACATGGAGAGGCAGAGGCAAACAAGAGTCCGACATCATGAAACCGGAAAATCGATTACTTTTATTACTGTCACGTGAAAACACGCCGAAGAATTATGAGATGCACTTATAAAATTATGATATCTGCCACGAGCGAAAAAAGAAATTATATTCCTCAATAATTCTACCACTCAGAAAGACGGAATCGCTTTGACGGCAGCAATTGCTGTACGAAGATGCCGAGGAATCCAAGGATTTCAACTCTTTAAAAACCCTCTTATGACATCATTCATTTCTTTTAATGTGTTCTCCTTTGCATTACTTCCATAAACAACTTTACTCACTGAAACAAAAAAATCCACTCGTTAAAATATGACACGGAGCAATAAACGTGGGAAAATTATAAGATCTGGAAGGAAATTGCATAAACCATACAATTCATCACCTAGATCCACCCAATGAGATCCAGCAAAAGAAAACTGACTGTGTATAAGTAAATATTTTAGAAATTTTGACACATTAAGGAAACAAATGCCTTAATTTTGAAATTACTTTATCTTCTTAAGAAATTGAGATTTATTTGTCCATGAATATTACTTTCTCTCGTTTCGAATAGTCTTTAAAACCATAAAATATTACCAAGGCCTCGGAAAGCTGTAAAGATGGTGAGGTATGAGTATAGAAACATCGCAAAGTGATACGTTTAGAAATGCGATAAATTTCACAGCCTTGTTTCGTTGGATCAAAACGAAAAAATCTATCACGTCAGAGTTTTTACGCAAATTCAATGTAATAAAAGTAACATGACAATGATGAAAATGGAAAACGGATTAACAACACTATTATGCAGTGTGTATCCAAGTTTCTCATTATGACTGAATACTATAATTGGAGGGGCCGCCCGGGATAGCTGTGTGGGTAGCGCGCTCGTCTGCTAGCCCAAAGGTCGCTGGTTCCAATCCTGCTCATGGCATGGATGTTGTACTTTTCTCAAACCAATTTTTCCGAATGGTTGACGTCAGAAAATGCATGCGACATTAAAAAATGTGACAAAGCCACTTAACTGTGCGATCATAGATTAAACTGGGGAAAGCTTCGGGCAAAAAAAACTATGAGGGTGAACTTATTTTTATATAAGTTTTGAAAGCGTTTGAGGTATCATTTTAAGTTTTTTCATCTGGAATGAGAATTTTAAGTTACTGAAAACTCAATAAGGTATTTTAACAAAATAATTAGCCACGGTTGATAAAATAATATTTCTGGGAGGAAAGGTAAGATCAGTAGTGTACATCGATCACGTTCATTGAGATCTGTTAAAAAACACGAAGGTAGGTACAAATACGCAAAACTAGCCTTTATATTAGTCAAATTTTAAATACGTATGTTTCATTATAAAAATCACATTTTAAAAACGTGAAATTTAACATTTTTATATAAATAATGCCTTTTATCAATTTGAAAGTTTAGAACTAGGGAGAAATATTGTAAAATAATAGATAGGTAGAATTTTGTATAAAAAATGTAAAAATCGCGTGATGGCGGAAAACATTTGAAACTTAATCTTTTGAAGGTCGTGATTTGAATCATTTGTCGGAAGGGGATGCGTTTCACATTTGTTATACAAAAACCACGATTTCGGACGGCTATAGGCCGAAGGACGCTCGGCTGTGTAGGAGAGACGGCAAGGTGAAATCCGACGCCCTGAATAAGGAAAATTATGCACAAGTTCCTTAACCCTATTTACCCATCCCGCTTCCCCTCCCCCAACTCATTAGAAACCTCACCAGCGTCTTCTACCGGGAATCACACACGTGTCCACTCAACGGGCGTGTTATGATTCGGTCGAGAATTGACGTGTTGTCACTGAAGGAAGTCTTAACTGACGAGAAGAATTCCGCCCGAAAGCGACGCGTGGCGGCAGTCACAGGTGCAGCCATAAAGAGATGCCAAATCGCTTCTGTCTTTGTTGAAGTGACTCCGCTCCTACTCCAGAGTGCGCTAACGTGGCCAAATTTGAGTGGACAGCTCCTTTTTCTCCGGGGAGGGAGGAGAAAGAAACGCCGTCCGGAGTAGTGCTGTAGTCTTACGTTGTTTGTTTTCGGCTCGAATGAAACTCCCAAAGAAATCGTGTGAAAGTATTGGGAAATATGAAAACAATTACTGAGAAAACCATGAACCTCGGAAAATAAAAAAGATTAAAAGTACTTTGTAATAAAAAGGGTTTCTCATAATAGATTTTTCAATCCAAAAATCAGCCAAGGAAAAATTCTTCATTGGGAAATTTACATTTACTAGGTTAAGGTGAATATAATTTTCCATAAGCTTTGTTGGTAGATAACCTTTCGTAAAGGAATCACTTTGGCCCAAAGCGAGAGACATAACTGCTGCATAGGATCCTGGATATCAGCTTATGAATTAAATACACTCTATTATTCTAATCAGGGTGCAGAACAACGCCTTATACATTTACGCACATATGTTTTAATTCGTCATTTAAATTCCTTGAAAGAAAAATCTTTCAGGAATCGTACGCCTGAAAAACCAACTCCAGTCTTCGATTTCAACTCTAATCGATCAGTATTTGTTGCTGAAACTCTCAATACTCTCTTAATCCTATCGCGGCATTCCTATCACGGGATAACAATTAGAAGAGAGTGGCGATCTTGAAGCGATCCACGGTATTCACATACCATTATGCCGTTCGGAGGGTTTTTAACTGTGTAATTTGGTACCATTTGAGCTCTATCAGTTTTGTGCTAGATTATAATATCTGCAAATAATTTTGGATAATTGAGACAGACATCAGATACACAGTTTGGCGGCAGATTATAAAGGCCTGCTGCTTGAAATGAAGTATAATTTTAAAGCCATTGGTCGTGTCTCGACGGGACCTTAGCCAACAAAAATCCTTATCAAAAGGTACGATACCTTGTCAAATATTATCGAAAGGTGACTGAGATTTTCACTAAGTACATCGAATGGGAGATCATCGCAACGAAAGTCTCAGAAAAAGTCAAACTAAGAAGTCAGAGTCCCTCACTTTTCTCGCGACAGGAGGAAAGAATCTATGTCCCCAGGATGGAAGGGAAACGAACGTCAGGAAGGATTGAAGAGGTGGTCGGGGGAGGAATTGGGTCCCGCGTCAATTCTGGGGGAACGCTCACTCCCTCCCTCTGCGGCGGCGGCGCGCGGTCCCATTTTTCCAGACGTTTTTTTTCTGACGATCCCGCTCGCTCGGAGTCGTTGGAGCGCATATCGTCCAATCCCTGGCACACGTTGACATTTCCGGACCACTCCCGCCTATTACGCCGAGCCTCAAAAGCAACTGTTATTTTGGAATAAAATGGTAAATTATTTTCGAAAAATCCACTTATTTTATACGTACCTCAATTTAAATCGGTCTTTTCTATCAGAATTGTTGAAGCAGAAGATAACGAGTCGATGAAAAGATCAGGAATTAACGAAAAATAGTTTCGGCTTAGAATTGAAATATATATAAAAAGGGAGAGGCACTTTTCCAGAAGTTACACGTATTTCATTGTCCCGACCCGTTTCGAGGCATCGCATCACCTTCAAGTGGTGGTGACGTAATTCATCGTAACTGGTCGAGACCAAATATTTCTTATCACTGGTAAATTGCCATCTCTTTGTTATTAAGTTGTTCCATCCCCGCTGTATAACGCCTGAAGCTATGTAAAACGAACGATTCGGAGATATTTATTCTACCTGAGATAAAATCAAAACTTTTGATAGGACATTAAAATTATAAATTGCATGTGATATTATCCATACTAGTGCAGTACTATGCGTAGGAGGTGTATCCTAACATGCTTAACACTATTAAATAGTAAAATATAGTATACGCTACGCATAGCAAGACGATGGTACGAATTACGTATAACCTAATAAGCAACCTTTAAATTAAAAAAATCGTGAAATCAGTTAAATTTCCCATAACATAGGCAAGCTCTGAAAATATACCGATGATTGACAAGCATGTCGGATTATATGTTGTTGCAGTATTATGTGTTCATTCCGCAAGGGTGTCTAAATTCTCTAAATCTAAGCATGATGTACTACTATAATTTGTATAATGTCATGTTTCAATGTGAACTTCATTTACAAAGATACTCATAGATACGTAACAGGTTAAACATACGTTTCTGAAAGATACGATTATTTACTCTTTTTTGTGGGATTTCAAAGTCTCATAATTTCTGAACATCGACTTTACGTTTCATGCAAAATTATTAACAAATAAGGATAAGCTTCAAGTATTATATGATTCTTTGTGCAATTTAAAAGGTGACATCACGCCGCACTATACAATCAGCAGAACAATCCATTAAGTTACTTCATATCATCCTTCATATCACTTCATCAATTTAATACTACCTATTTTAATGAATTTTTTTATCAGATTCATGAGTAAGTCATGATATCACGCCAATTAACGTGTTCATTCATAGCAGTGATAGTTGGAAACCTTAGTTCTACTTGCAATTAAACTGAAATAACTTGAATTTTGTGTGTTCACCCAATAACAGCATATTAAATGTACACATCGATGATGAAATGTTGACATAGGTCTTAAAGAAGTGTAAGGGTGTTGTGCAGACCTCTTGTAAAAAACAGGTAGTCATTTTCAAAACACAAGAACAAGATAATTCACTGATAAATCAATATAAAAAAACTAGACAAACCAATAAGAATGAAAGCATGGCTATTATTCACTGAGCTACATTTCTTGAGTACGTTCCTCTTGACGACAAGGTATGCATCCCGAGTTAATCTCTGAAGTAATGATTTGCAGTCATAGAACCGTGATGTTAAGGGAGAGATGGTGAAAAATTAAAACAAACGAGGGTAACTACGAAGAAAAAAAATCAATCTGGTTGTTAGATGGATGCAATCTATGAAAAAATACGAACAAATTATTAACATCAAACAGGATATTTGGGGCAAAAACTCACCCAATGTATCAACAAAGGGAAGAAAAAATTGCCAGTATTTCCGATAGTAATGGGGATAAGAGTAGTCCAACTGAGAAAGGAATTGTGCTGACTGCCGAAATTTTTAAGATTAACTTATTAATGATTAAATGTTCATATGCAGAAAATCCTTTATGTCCATTTTCATTTTTAATGATCAAAGAAGCATACAAATATATTGTTAACATCGCTAAGTGAAAATACTAGCAAGTAAAATCGACCGCTAGGAGATACCTACCTACATTCGTCAATTATTATTCTAAGAATTGGCAATAATTCATTTGATAAAACAAATTATTCGCTGGTGAAAGGGGATGGTGTAAACGCAGTTTAAGACTTCGAGTCAAAACATGCTAGAGAGTTCGATTATTACATACTTTTAATAATAGTGTGATATGTTCTCTCCTATCGACCCTATCAAACCTTCGACCTTATATATACATAGCCAAAGTGTTGAATGATTATAACTAAGGGAAAACAGATATGCGGTCTTATTATCTTACTGATTGTTAAACAGAAACAGTAGGATCAAGACCTTGGTTTAATCACCTAAACATCGTAGTCTAACGTTTGTGATTATACTCTGACAGTCGTTCAGAGCGGAAAAAGAGAAATCCTTTAATAGTTCATGCCTGGAAAATATGTGTCATAGTGGAGTAAGTTAAGCTGAACGGAACACTGATAGACACTGGGCCAGTGGCAGGAAGGGATATCATTCAGAAGACATTAATGAGATACCGTGGCGAAAAAAAGTCACAGTAGATATTTCTCCAAATAATGATGGCTGTATTTTAAATTTTTATTGAGAGTCATTATTATTTTGTAAAGGCTTTCGGTGATGAAAATATGTGTGGCCGTGTACATCAATCACGTACGACGGAAAAGGTGGCGAATTTCGGTGAAAATGCGCAGCGGACCGTGGAATTAACCTTTCACAACCACAAGCTGGATAAAATTAACGATTTGCGACATCGACTGATTTTGGTTTGACAGCCGTTATGCGGGAGGCGTGGAAGGGGAGGCGTCGGGAGAACGGGGGGGATAGAGAGAGGATGAAGAGGGCGACGGGAAGAAAGAATTCGTATTCCGCACGATCCACTCAACTCCTGATCAGCATTCCATTAAAGCTTGATTTCTGTTTTGGGGCCGCAGACCTTGTGGGTTTGCCACGGAGCTCCTCAGTGACAGAGAAACTTCGGAATGAAGGGTACTCCGTGAGGAAACACCTCGAATCTTTGTCTGGTAGCTCCGTAACCTAGTCTCAGTCTAGGTAATACATACACTGAAACCCGCCGTAAGGCTGTGTATCAGGGTGAAGCATCACCATCCATGCATTCCCATATCCATATATTATATGTAATTCGCATGAAAAAAGCTATTTTTCAAGCAAAAAATTCAATGAAAAAAATTATACATTTCATTCAGGAACAAATTCAAACTATAACAACAGAAATAAAACTTTGCGTTCCACACGAAATATTAATTTATTACTCAACTAGTTTCACTACAGTGTACGCAGTTTATTACTCAACTAGTTTCACTACAGTATAGTG
>WURS02088334.1:0-10028 GCA_011762765.2 Rhinocypha anisoptera
TCTGGAATTAAACCAGCTGACCTAATTATGTCTTGTATTATTATGTATCTATATGGATCTATTATTTATTATATATTAACAAGGTCTATAGTATTTGTAATATTCCGGTGACCAATAAAACATTATTATTATTAAAATTAATTTCAGAAGGTCAGATAATGACTTCTCATGATGGAGAAAGCTCTGAAGAATCCTGTCTAAAAAATGCTGCCTGGGATAGGCAGAATCATAATGGTAGTTGCTCACTGCCTTGGAGTCGGAGATCATCCATTGCTTCAATGGCGACAATGATGGCATCCATCAGTACTGATCCAATATTTCCCCCAGAAATCCAGAATAATGAGCAGTCAAAGAGATCTGGTACTTAATTGTACATATAAATATTACTAATAATATATGAATGTTCTCAGAGAAACTTAGGTGATGATGGATTTGAAATTAAAACTTTGTGGAAATGATAATATCACTTGCATCAAACTGTTTAAAGTTGTGGGTTTATTTGAAGAACAAAATTACTATTGCTTTATAGAAAAATATAAGTTTTATTCATGTGAAGACATATTAAAAGGGTTTAGTAGAAGAAGAGACTATTTAGTCTCAATCTCACCCCAAAAAAGACCTATTATTATTATTAACACTCATTTTAAAGATTAAATATCTCCCTCCATGCATGAAAAGTTAACAATAATCACAATATTTGGTATCCATAAGTTAACATTCTTACTCTGGGAACAGTAGCTCCAGAATTTTACACCATAAATTAGAAAGGTGAGTTTTTTTTATTTTGGTAAAGCTAGTTTACTTTATTAAAGCAAAATACCTTAAGGCATTCCAGAAAAATCATCAAAAAGATACTTTTTAACTTAAATTGTCCAAAGTGAACACTTTCTCTCCAGGAGAGATCATCATTTACGTTGAAGCCCAAGAAGTTAATGGTTATCATCTTACCATTTTCTCCTACTTGTTTATTTGATTACTGTCATTCCATCTAAAGTCGGACATCGAGCAAGGACTTTAAAAAAATGCTATGGAATCACAACTTTTCCCGCAATATCAACCCAAGTTTCAAGATCACATAGCATAAATTGTATTCATTTTTGTAACAGTTACAATTCTGTCAACTTCCACTTAATTGGACTTGAAGCTGCAAAATATTGTACTAAGAAGTTTTCGCAAAAAAGTATCAGTCTAACTTTCACGTGCTATTCTGTACTGTGTATTGACTGATATGTGAAACTCTTCAAACTTTAGTCTTGATGAAGTGTATGCTCGTTAAATTGTATAAAAATCTATATTTTTAATACAATGTCAGTTTTTCCTCATTCCATCTTGAGTCGGACAATGTATTAACATTTCCTTGTCTGAAGTCAGATGGTGTGATGCTACCTGGTGTACCTACCTAATTACTCTCAAATTCGTAGTAGATGTGACCACATCAGGGATCAGGAATTGGTATGTGTTGACAATGGTGCATTATCCTAAAATTGAAAAAAAAACACTGGAAGAATGACTTCCAGTTAGCTTAGCTTTACCAAAATAAAAAACTTGCCTTTCTAATTTAAATGTAATATTCTGGAGCTACTGTTCCCAGAGTAAAAATATTTTCTCTCTACAGTCATGGCTCATGGCAAATCTTTCTTAAGATCTTGCATATTTATTCTATAAATTTCCTGCTTTGTAAAAGATATTCCAAAATTGTTCCCATTAAATAGTTCTTTCCACATCCATGTCCTTCATGATAGTCAAGATGTTCATGACAGAGTGTAGCATTAGAAAAAATAACCCTCACTTTACATATGCAAGGATTTGTAACCATCTCCTCCCAAAATTGAAAGACATTTGTGGAGTTGATAATTCAAAAGCCAATTGAAGGTATTCATCCTTGAGTATGCATTTTACAACATCTTGCCATATTTGGAGAGTTAATTTAAGGTTAAATTATTGTGTCTATTTTATGGTGTCTAATGACTTTATGGAAGAAATTTTCCTCAGTCAGAATTTCACAACCACAAATGAAATGAAATGAAAGAAAATTAACGTTAAGGAATACTAAACCATGATCCACAATGAATAAGAAAGAATAAAGTAATAAGTCAACATATGCAATAGGAATATAATCAATGTTAAATTAATATGTTAATAAATGTCATCCCTTTTAATGTTGAAAGAGAATAATAGATTAGATTAACTTGTTTTGTAATGTATCTTTGTAACTAACAACTTATTCACTTTTTTGTGAACATCCAGAACTGTTGACTGATACGGTGGTCAGCCTGATGGGGTCAGCATTTACTCTTTTCTTTTGCCAGATACTTGTTGAGGTATGTGGTCATATTTCATTTTTTTAACCTGTAAAATATTTTTAACATTAATAAGTTTAGGAAACTATGAAATGAGACAATCATGAAGATATAACTTTGATTGCACCAAATGAAGGCTAGGATGCTGTTGTAAAATTCATTTCAATCTCAGTTGTCATATTCATTTGACTTATTTATTTAAGAAAAAAAGTGGTTCAAAATTAATTGATCAAGTATGATATAATTAAAAAATAATAATTATTATTAAAAAATTATTAGTATTTTATTTTCATAACTTATGCAATATAAAATAATATATTATTATCCTATACATATCACAAGAATTGTTTACAAATGTATATTAATGTCCTTCATATGTGTTACACAAAATACACTTGAATTAATTACAATTGTTGTAAAAATTAATTTTTGCTATGTATGTGTAATTAATCCTAATTAAATTTTCTAGGGGTTTGTGCAAATTTATCCTATGAAATTCCATGCCTGAAAATAATTTTTAAATACTTTTTGCTTATGTCAATTTCAATTGAGTTTGAAACAAGTATTACCGCTCTGAAAATAATGCTTTATGAAAAATATTAACATGTACACATTGTATTATTAAATTAAACTTTACTTACTTTCAGACAATAATACCATTTTACATGAAAGGTCCCTATGGCTTTGGTGATATTGCAACTAGCATGGCATACCTGATTGGAGGCATACAATGCCTTATTCTATTTGCTGCTCTTATTCCTGTGTCAAAATTAATCTCTGACACAATCCTTCACTTGATTGGACTGCTCCTTTTAATCTTGGGGATGGCCATTCTTGCAATTGTATTGCCTATTGTTGGAGAAGGTATTTATAAATAAATAAAAATTATTTCATGCATGCATAAAAATATAACATAGCAATATTTTATTTCCCCCTTATTTCTTTAAAACTTAAACAGGGCATTAAATATTGACTTTATTTTTCAGCAGGTTTCCACTTTGGATATTTCGCTGGAGGGTGTTTCACTGTGGGATTAGCTTATCCAATAGCTTCAGTTGCAAATGCTTCATTACTTTCAAAAGCTATGTCCAGAGAAAATCAAGGTAAATTATCCAATTAGCCACCATAATATGTCTTGGATGATAAGGTGAAATTTTCTCATTTATGATATATACGAAGATAAAATAATACAGATCATATATTTCTTTATTGATATTAAAAGTTTATAGTTTAATAATTTAAAATTGATACATCATTCCTAAATTACTTTTCTACCAAAACCTTTGTATTTAATTTCTTAGCCTAAATCATTCAAATGATGGGGAGATAATTATTAAAGTATTACAGTAGAAAGGAGAACAGTATTTATGGACTAGTTAAGGACAATCGTAAATTGTGTTAGCTATAAGTTTTAATTTTACATACTGCAGGTGTTGGACAAGGATTTCGAAGGTTTGCAACATACCTTGGCTTGATTTTGGGACCATTATGGGCTGGGTCTTCAGTTCGCCAACCTGAAATACTTATGGGAGTGTCACTAGTCCTCATAGTGATTCATCTAGTAAGTTTTAAATAATCTAAATCAACATACCTCCAAGCATGCCTAGTTGTAACATAATAATTAACAATCAAGATGATTGCCAACATAGAACTATAATCTCACTTTTATGTGTTTTGTGACTGCAATGGCAAGTAAGATTGATATTAGAAAATAGCTAAAAATATTGTCTTAAAAATTATAGAATTTAACCAATATGATGACTTTGGTTTTCATTGCCACATATGATGACTCCTTCCTTTTCACAAATGTCTCTTTTGCTAATGCAATCCTACTTCTAATATCCTGACCAGTATGTCTATTTTCCTCTATGATGGTTCCCAGAAAATTAAACTTTTCTACCTGTTCCAACTTATGCCCTTCTAGCATGGTATTTAGATTAGCCTTCCTACTACATCCCAAACCTTTCACATTCATCCTGTAAAGCATTCAATTTTGCAGTATTTTGGCTGAATGAACATTTAGATTTTGGTCATCAGCGAATCCAACTGATTTGATAAGTTCCCCACCTGATTGTAATCCTGACTCTATTGTCTCTTGAGTACAATTTGAAAAGCAAAGGTGACAGTGGATGTGCATCTCCTTCCTCTGTCTAACTGTGCCCATTCAGATGCCCCATCTGCTTTCCTTAATAATCTAACCTAGAGCTCATCAAAAATCTACCTTAACTGGTAGATTAACCTCCAACAACATATGATTGAGTGGTTATGTATCATATAAATATAGTATTTTAAAAGTAAATTTGAACACAATTAAGATACTGCTAAATATTATCAACAAAAACACTAAAGCTGCATGCAAAGATATGATGTATAGTATAAGGAGTTACATGCAAATAATATACATGGTAAGCTGTTGTACTTTCTATGCATATATGGTAAGGTGTAATATGTATTAAAAGAATTTATGTTGAAGAAACAAGAAATAGGCTATTTGCTAAATTATAAACATTTTTTTATGGCTCTCCTACATTTTTATTTACAGCTAATGTTCCTCCAAACTACGAAGAAACTCATGGCAATTGAAAGGTTTTTAACTGCCACCAGTAGTACAAATAGAAGTATAGACAGTATTGCCTTTGCTGGAAGAAATGAATGATAAATCTGAAGACTCATTAGCATAAGTTTAACTGTATCCAGATGAAGAGATTGTACATTTAATTACATTTCATAAAGGGATAAAAGTACTTTTTTCACCATTGATACTAATTTATAAGTACAAAATATTGTGATATCCATTGTATTATAATAAATTAATTTAAAGCAAAAAATTATGAAAAATATAATTTATTTTCCACTTTTTAAATATTTTCTTCCATTGTGGAAGATGAGGATCGATTCAAGGGAAAAGGAACTTTTGGCAAGCAAACAATTTACCTTGAGATTTCATTGTGGTCTTTCCCAGCAAAGTAATGTATTAGGAGCTTTTTCTGAATCCCTTCTTTTTTCTCACACCTTGATGGACTTTGACATCCTTTGATACCATCTAGACATCACCCAGAAAAAGTATCAGTAGTTTCTAATACTCTTGTACAATTTAAAAAAATGAGACTACCTGAAATCAACATTAATATTTGATTTGATTTAATCTAATGAGTTCAAAGATTTAATATGTTGATGTGGCCACCAGAAAAAAGATCCAATGATAATGTCTGGATTAAACTTGATTTGAGTGACATTTTCAGATAGTTTTTAAAATGTGTACAGCTTACTGAGTACAAAAATTATTTACTGTCAACAGAGTAGCTATGTCCAAATCCATGATGCAATGCAAAAAGTTTAATGCAAAATTTCTGTATATTAGTTCTTTATGAAAAACTACAATTGGCCTGGAGAAACAAAATAGACCTCTTCCCTGTGAGAGAACATAGTATGTAGTAAGTGATGGTTGAACCTAGTACATAGATATATGGTGTCAATTGATTATCCTTTAGTATAGGCAATATTCAATATGTATCCTCATGCATAAGCCACAGTACATAGATATATGGTGTCAATTAATATCTTTTAGTATAGGCAATATTAAATATGTATCCTTAAGCATAGGCCACAACTTTTTTTTTTAAGTTTGTGTCCATTTTAATTCAATATAGGAACATAGGAAGCTCTTGAAAAAAAGAGATATTTGAGAAATCTATGCAAAACAAAACAAATCAACACCAGAAGTAAAAATGTTACCAAAATAGATGATTTTATAAAATTAGCAACAGATGATAAAAGGTGTAAAAATAAAAATTTGCCATCCCACAAATTTTTTATATTTTTAACTGTGGCGAAAATCCTTTGACACACATCATATAATTGAGGTTGAGGTTATGTGGGAGGGGTAGTAATAGGAGGGTGGGTGGAGACTGGTAATGAGGTGATTAGGTGGTTGAAACAGGTGAGGTGAAAATGTTAAGAAGGGATGGTATGTATACAGGAATTCGTTAACTAAATTTTCCAAGGAAATGACACGATTTAAAATTTCTAGCTGTTCTAACATGTCCAATCTTGGAGCCGATTTCTCTTCATGTGAAATTATATGGTTGAAGTCACTTGTGTGGTTGCAGTCAATAAGGTGTTTAGTGAAGTGGGAGGTGGTGTCATTAATATTAAATCAAGCATGAGCAGTGCTCTCTGCCCCTAAATTGGAATTTGCGACCCGTTTCCATATGTAATATGAGTGGAAATCTTGGCATTTCAATTTATAAATATCACTATGTTTTAAAGTATTAATATTATCTTTGGTGCTCCCTAAAAGATTACTCAAGGATCTACAATTATAAAAAGCTGCTTTTACTTTATCCTTAGGGAAAAATTTGCCAACAGTCGATGAAATATTACCCAGGGAGAGAATTCAGTACCAATTTGGATTGTTAGGTCTTTGACTATAAATAACAAAGAGGAGATAGCAGACCGGTTTAATTTTCTGCGATACATATTAATAATATCAAACTATCATCATAGCAATTACTGGATGCTATTTGTTTAATTGTATTCTGTTCTTTTTCCCTGTTAAAATCATATGTGGGGATCATTACTAGTCAGTGTATCAGTGAATGAAATGCTACCGTTTTTTGGGAAAATGTTGCCTAGAGCTATGTGCAGTGTATGACTCAGTTCATGTAATATTTTTTCTGGAAGATGGCAAACTCAAACTTCTGGTGGATAGATCTAAATAGTGCAGGGCGTAGGATATTAGCAACAGCATTTTCTTTGGTATTAAATGTGATTATACCATTAAAATTTAATATTTTGATTTCTTAAGATCATGTGGTATCACAGTTTTGCAAGGGAATATATTAAATCATAAAAAGTTACTAAATGTATACCTATTTATAATCCCTATTACTTAGGTTCCATCAATGACACTAATATTTTTCATTCCCGTAGTAAATGAATATCATAATATTTGTAAGTTTTGGTATTTTAATTAATTTCACTTTAGGATGAAATGTAATGCAGTGAAACATATCAGCTTTGAATAGGAAAATAAAAATGTTTTAAAGTAGCTTTCATATGTTTTAATAAAATATTTAGATGCAAAGCAAAATATACAATTAAATATTTAAATCAAGTCTCTTCTCCAATCTAAAATTGAAAGTTTTGTCCACAGTAGTTCATAATAATAGCTATAACAGTATGGTTTAATTCTGCATGTTGATCTTTCTTATTATGCATATGCATGGATCTATAGACTTTCTCCAATGGTTAATACATTATGAAAATGATGTCAATATCAATCAAATGAAATTTTACCATTAATTAAAAAAACATAGACAATGTAATGTAAAATGTTTACTTTATGGATCTTAAATGACTCAAGGTTTTCACCTTGTGTTTTATAATTGTCAGAATTGGAAAAATAACAACATGGCTACATTGTGGTGAAATCAATGAGGAAATATTTTAATTATTTTTATTCTGGGACTTCATTTTCACTAAGCCGTCTCAGTTCCTCTTCAATTGCCACGGATTTCCAATAATTCAGTCTTTCACATTCAACAGATTCAAGTATTTTCAAGTCCTTCATCTTTAACAGGAGTTTAGCTAAAATCATCAATGGGCATTCATTTATTGGAAACACAAATATTCTCAAATTTGGGGTGTAGACTGGAATCAGGTGCAAGCAACGACTGATAGCTGGTCCTGTTGCCTAAACAATGAAACAAAAATATGTTCTGGTCACTCATGATTTCTGTTGAAATCAAATAATGTCTTAAGAGGTTAAAGGATTCATATGAGATTTAAAATGTACAATTTTTATGCAATACTATTTCGTAATGCACTTCTCTGATCATCTTGTTTTTATGGCTCTCTGTAATTAGAAGTCATCTATTCAATTGCAGCCAATATAAGCCAAGATAAAATACATTGCCCTTACAGAATACAGTAGAGTTTGAATGATGTTTCTTACTTCAAATTTCCTATTGTCACTTCACTTCAACAAAAGTTAATATTATTGAAGAGAAATTGGAGTGGACAACTCAATAGTAACATTATTTATTACTCTTCCATCGTAATTTCATTATTTTGGATTTAAAGTTTCTCATATTAATACATAGTTTCCTTTCATCTCCTATTTTTTATCTTTAAACTTTAAATTGACGTAATAGGTTGTATTTAATAAAATCGGTCATGAATAGATAAAATAATTATGAGTATTCAACTTCAACCTTGGAAATCAATGAATTTAAATATGCCCCCAATTATATTTTACTTTACCAATATTTTTCAATTGCATACAAAATGTAGTTATCAAAATATTATTCAAAAGTTTTTTCAGAGGCACATAATATGTGGAGAAAACTATGATGACTACACATTTTGATGAAATGTATGCATTAACAGGAAAAATATTAGAAACATAGATTCTAGAAATTAATTTGGCTGCAAAATCATGTTTCAAAAGTTTGTCAGACTGTAACCCTTTATTTTTTAAGATCATATATATGGGTATCCAATCACCATGGACACCTTCATGGTTAAGACACTCTCTTTTGGGGACAATCCATTTCTTCTAAAATGTAATGCCAAAAGCTAAAATTTCTCACAATTTAACTCTTAGGCTGCGGAATACATAGATCAACATTCTGGCATGCGACTGCTAGAATACATTCATGTACATATGACTGCCAGCTTCTTCGTGCCCTCCCTAGACCCTCTCCAAATTCTATGGCCGATCCTTTCCAAAAAGGTTTGAATGGTGACGCTTTCCTATTGTTCCAGAATAGGGCACCCCATTCCAGTGTCGTTTGTGATGGTTCATGACCCTCACACGAGTTTGACGAATGCATTCCTTCCGCCAAGATTTTGGATATTCTCTTCTGACCCACCATCATCATTTCCCTTAGTTATCTCCAAGAATTCTGGTTACAAGTGCAAGTATTTATGTAATGTGTGTTATAAAATTAATCAGAAATTATCACGGAAAATAAATATGGAGTTAATTTTTTGATATATTTCTGCATGAAATATTTTGACTATAGTCTATCTCGTATATCCACTCCCCCCCTTGTGGGGAACCAGGCTACGTGGTCAATAAGGTTCATACCAGGTCCGCTACCTAATAAAACATTTTCAGAAATAGAAGGGAAGAGTGCTGCGGCTACTTTTCTCCAACGCACAGTTGTCACGAAAGAACAAGACTGTCATAGTTGAGGGTTTAATATTAAAATTTATTTTTAGAGTACAGGTAACCTGTTCAACAGTTTCAATTGTTCTTGTGGAGCACCAATAGCAATAAACTGCCCTTTTTAATCCATTCTCCTGCAGATTATTATTTCACCTGCTTATTGTCCTTTTTTCTCCTATTCTCCTGTAGTATATGCCCTGCTAGAACACACCTGCACTCCTCTAACATATGCTAATTAGAGTGTTCCCTGGATATTTACATATTTCTCACATATTAAAACTACAAAAAGAAAGGTAAAATGGTTGAAAGTGCTCATACTTATAATTTGGTGGAGTTGTTAAGTTGTAACACGTTGCTATAGAATATACATATGTACGAGGGCTATTCAGAAAGTAAGGAACGTTTCCATCTGACCCTGCTAGGCGCGAGCCAATTGCGTATATTTTGGTGTGTGCGTGCTCGGCTCCTCAGTCGGCCTCCAGGCGTAACAATGCTGCTGTTTTTTCAACATTCAACTTTGAAATGTGTGCTGCAATTGAAAATCCCGCCAGTTC
>WURS02088345.1:0-10028 GCA_011762765.2 Rhinocypha anisoptera
CTCCCAATCTCTTAGTCTGACGGAGTGACGTATAGTCCTCGTCTCAATTCAGGTTGGAGAAGTGCGTGTCTCCCAATACTCTGATAAATTGGACCAACCTTTGTGCGTTGCAGATACTCGTGTTGACCTTGCCGATATTTCGTCCTCTTGCTCACTTATCACAGATTAGTCCAGGCAATAATTTATTGACACTTTAAGAGTTACAAAATAGAACAAAGTAATGATTGTTGTGTAATATCACAGTCGGAGAACCAACGCGTCGTCCTTCGTGTTGCTTGGTGTGGCGTTTTTGACAGGCTTTTTCTGATCCCCTCTTTTCCCTTTCGGTCCTCCTCATATAGTCTTCTTCTAGTTGCCCCTTTGTCACTGACTTGTCACAGTCCTTTCACGAACGTGGTTGTTGTTGGTTTTCTGTCAGGGAGAGATTCACAAATAAAGTGATTATTGAGTGTGTCGCGAGTTCATCGCGACACTTATTATTAAAATGCTCAAATGAAATGTGATTTATTTCATATTTATAAAAGTGAGAGAGCAGGATAGAGGCAATGAGACACTTTGAATTGATACGAAACCTCTGGAAGTACTATTGGTCATCGACTGATTCGGTTAGGAACACACTCGATACGTTGACTTGCTCTACCTGGGTTCTCCCATTCGAATCCTTGCAGAAATGGATTAACTCGAACCAAAGAAGACCAGTGCTACCTCAGTACCGAAAACAGTTTTGGTACAACCTACTCAACCTATTGCTAGGGCTTGCTTGGGTGCGGCACTTACTCTACACCGTGCTCTACAAGTACTTTCCAAGTGTGGATCGAAGACAACCTCGTCTGCCATACTACTTGGGCGATGTCTACCAACTGCTCACCGACAAGTCATTCTACCTGAACATCTCCTCTGCCTCTGCCGCACTCTACTGTTGGATCGTGGTGACTCGCTTCCAACTGACCAAACGTGCCAGATGGTACGGCTTGTTGCTCTATATCGAAGCCATCATCCAACTCGAAGTTCGCCTTAGCCGCTCTCAATACAAGCTGTTGCGTCATGTCTCATCTCACCACTACCGACGGTATCGTAACAAGTGTCTCCGAGCTCTTCACTTTGAATCGACGTGCTGCAAGAGTAACCATGTCTTTATCGTGTTCTACTTCGTGGCCGTTCTGTACCGTGTGGTGAGCCATCCCGAGTGGGGTCATCCAATTCTAGCCACCATTGTGATAGATCTACTACTCCAGTTGTGGTACTACTTCTGGTTTCGCATTTTGCTTAGCGTTCAAATTATCTTCTACCTAAACTCGGCCTTCTTCACTATGCTCCTTTGCTCAGTGCACCACCGATTGGGCAGACAAAGCATTCGCAAACCAAACTTAAGCATGCTCCGAACCGTACGTTTCTTTGACCACACACTTTCCTTGCTATGCGATGTGAATCGGTTTTGGCGTGGTCCTTTATGTGACTTCTACCTTTTGCTGATTCCTGCCTTGATGACCGCGATCTACGTGTTGTTTTTCGTGCAAATCGATCCACTGTTTGCCTGTGTGCTCATCTACGCCGTATTCACCTTTCTGCTATCGATGCACTTCAACAACTGGGTCGCGGCACGGGTTCGCATCACGGGCACTCGCATTTGCCGAACCATTCACCACCGAGGCATCTTCACCACACCTACTCTCACATTACGCACCAAAGCTAAGGTGAGTAAGGGGCCATACTTTAATTCGGTAAGCAAAATATTGGGATTTTTAAACCCCATAGGGTGAGCACTTGTGCTTACTAAAAGGCACTGTTCAATGAAAGAGTTTATGAAAAATTTTAACCCCATCCTCCCCTCATATGCTGACGTAATTAAAGTACGAGCCCTAAGGACAAAAATTTTCATAATTTTAAACACAAACCCAAACCCATTTTGATTTGTTGAAACAAAAATTAAACCCATAAATACCCCAAATTACCTAAACCCAAACAAAAATTTATTTGTGAAATGTTATTTTGGAGAACAAAAGAAGTGAAAGCTTTATAAAGTAAAAATAGTTTTGAGTTAATGGGGTAGGTTTTTGGATATATTTTTGTTTTTTTTCAAAATCCAAACCCAAATCCAATGGGTTTACCCGCTACGGGTTAAATAATCTTACCCATTTTTGTCCCTAAAGGTGAGCAAAGGTGACACACGGACAATATTGACACTTGTTTTTCTCCCAGATCATCAACATGATGCGCATCATCTCAGCCAAGCCGTGTTATTGCAAGTTTGGTATTCAAATTGGCACGATCGGTATAGCTAATCAAAAAGTGACATTGATTGTAAGCAACAATTTTATTGGTGGCAAAACTGGAAGGCACTTCTAACCAACCTTTTTGTCTGTTTGTATAAGATTATCATTGTCATGACGCGAGTCTTGATGTTTTTAATGAAGATAGGACGCGTAATTCAATATTAGACAAATCAAGCAAATTGAAAATTATAAACACACATGCAAGATTCAAAACATAAAATAAAAGACACATGTTTAAGAATAACGTTCTCTGTGGAAGGTCAGTAATGCCACAAACTGTCACGTGTGTTTGTTGTGTTGGAGATTTTCCACATTCTGTTCATTGTGATATTTTGTTTTAGTATTTTGTATAATTTTATTTTGTTTTAATATTTATATTATAAAATATTTATGATATGGTGGCGATGGATAAGGTAACACAAGCAGTTGGTGATGAATTAACTCAACATGAAGAGTGTGAAGAAGTGGTTGGCTCGGTAGACGACTCGCTTCACATGACCATCAATGCGGCCCATCTCTTTTGGCGCGATGTGCTGCAATCACCACGCTATATTCTCGCCCCGATGGTCGAACAGTCAGAGTTGGCTTTTCGCCTCTTGGTTCGGCAATATGGTGTGCAATGCACCTACTCACCAATGTTCAACGCGAGCATCTTTCTCAAAGATGTCAAATATCAACGAGATAGTCTTCAGGTGTTGCCTGAACTTGACAAACCTTTACTCATACAGGTTAGTGTGTGGTGATTCTACATCGATTCATGCTGATTGATTTATATATGTATTATGTACAGTTTTGTGCCAACGATCCAGACACGTTCGTGGAGGCGGCTCGAATCGCAGCACCACTGTGTGAAGCCATCGACCTCAATCTCGGTTGTCCACAGATCATCGCCAAGCGAGGACACTACGGGTCGTTTTTGCAGGATGAATGGGATCTCATTTATAACATTGGTAGCCACAAATGTTTTACTAGTATCTTATAAATTATAATAATTATTTTAAAAATTTCTAGTAAACCAAGCGGTGAAAGAACTCAAAAAACCGATAACTTGCAAGATTCGAGTGTTTGAAGATATAGACAAAACGATTCGTTACGCGAAGATGATTGAGAGTGCCGGTGCTACGTTGCTCACCGTTCACGGACGTACCAGGGAACAGAAAGGCCCGCTCACTGGTTTGGCCAGCTGGGAGCATGTTCGCGCGGTCAAGTAAGTTGAGGACTAAGGGGAAATTCACAAATTGCGAGAGATATAAAATTTTTAAAAAATACTCTGGTACCCCCATTTGTGATATCATCTGATTTTGTGATATACCTCTTTTTCTCATCAAATCTCATTTGATATCAACAAATTGGGTTGAACAAAACTAAACTCTGATTCACAAATTGAGCTAAAAGTTAAACTCATCAAACCGTTTGAAGTTTGGTTCGGTTCGAATACGCTAATCGGCTTTTCAAAAGAATGCCAAGTTTTCTTTTGAAAAAGTTTCTGTATTATTTTTGATTTTTGTTTAAAAACGCATTTTCTTGTGATCTTGTATTAACCTCTCCCTTCCCCTTCCATGAGATATTCATGATTGGCGTTACACCCCCTTGTCCTATCAATCACGTGATTTGTGAATCTTCTCTAAGTTATCTTTTGTATTGTAAGTTTACCATAAAATTTTTCGATTTTTAGAGAGGCATTGTCAATTCCAGTGTTCGCTAACGGTAACATTCAGTCCAAACGGGACATTGATCGATGTCTAGCGGAGACTGGCGTAGAAGGTGTGATGTCGGCAGAGGGTACTCTCTACAATCCGGCCATCTTCACGGGTGATCCGATTCCAGTGTGGCAGGCTGCACGAGAATATCTTGCTCTGGCTCGTCAACACACCCCTCCCTTCTCCTACATTCGTGGGCACATTTTCAAGTTCTTTCACCACTGTTTCACATTGCAAGAGCATGCCGCCTTGAGGCACATCGTAGCCAAGACGAGAGTCATTGATGACCTGTCAATGGTTGCGGATCGTCTTGAGGAGAGGTATCGCGAGGAGTATGATGCTTTCGGTCAAGCACCATCATCGGTGGCGAATCAGCCTGATCTGTGGCCAATCTTTTTCTGCAAGCCGTACTATCGACCGGCACCAACTTCACTCAACTCGAAAATACCCCCCACAGAGCAGGAGTCGATCAATACGGGGGATGGTAGGCCTTCCAAACGGCAACTCAAACGGCAGGCTCACATGCAAGCAGCTGTCGAAGCCAAGAAGATCAGAGCTCTAAGCCATGACTCCAAAAGTGAAGGAGACAAAGCGAAACAGAAGGTCAAGCTCGAATTATGCACTCAAGTAGAGTGTCCCAACCCAAAAGGTGCCAAGTGCGAATACCAGCTATGTCGGCAGTGCTGCCGTGAGAAGACCACCACCGAATCACTCGAATGCTCAGGTAGATTCTTTGCTTATTTAACCAATTCCTCATGCTAACTCACCTGTCACCCCCACAAGGTCATCGATTTTGGGCAAAAATCAACAAAAGTTCTGACCACCTTCAAGAAGCATCACCAACAGAAGTTGTAAAATAAAATAAATGATTTTTTAATATATATTATACATGTCGGAGTTTCTGGAATTTCCCGGAAATAAATTAATCTCAATCTAGACCTGAATACAACAGAGAAGTTTACTTAGCTTTGGTCAGAGTCAGATTATCCAGATAGAGACGAGAGCCCATCCTCATCCTCACTTTTGACTCATCTCATCTCATCTTAACACTCAATATTAAACTGTTAAGGAAAGTTTCTAGGGAAAGTCGGATACTGCTAACTCACATATCCCACCCACAAGGTCATTAATTTTGGGCAAAAACCAGCAAAAGTTCTGACCACCTTCAAGAAACATCACCAACAGAAGTTGTAAAATAAAATAAATAATTTTTTATATATTATACATATAATATAATACTTTGGTCAGATCATTGCAAGGAAAAAATAGATATTGCTTAGTTGGGTAGTTTCTTGGTCTTTGGTGGTTGCTTGCCGAAGAACATGTCCAAGCCAAGACCCAGAAAGACTAGAGAAGTGCCGAACCATTGTTGACTTGACAGTGCGTTGCCAAAGAGAAGCACCGAGAAGAGAACGGTGAAGAACTTGCGAGTGGTAGTAATCAGTGAGCAAACCAACGGGCCAAAGTTGCTGATGGTAAGGAAGATGAAGAGCTGTCCCAGTGCCGACATCAGTGCAAACTGTAGCATGAACCAGAGAACAAAAGGAAAGCGTTGGAGGAAGGCGAAGAATTGCCACAACTCGCCAGTCACCAACAAACTTGTAACGAGAAACAAAGTGGACCACGCGTTCATCCAAAACATCATCGCAGCTGGCTTCGTATTGTGCTCACTCTTCATTCGGTCCTGCATTAGAGAGAGAGAGAGAGAGAGAGAGAGAGAGAGATCCAAGTTAGTTCAAATTCTAGACCGGAAATCTCCTTTTGCTGGTAGCTTTTCCCAAAATATCAGTATGATAAGTTATCATTGATAAATTATTCAAATTAGAAAAAAATTGTTGGCGGGAACTTTTTTAAACAATTAATAATACCGTTAATAGTTTGAAATTTGCCAGTAAAAATTGCAAATGTAATAAGTATTTAAAAATTCAAGATATGATAAATAATCAGATAAACTCAAAGTAGACTTTTTTGAATATCTATTCATATTCAATGATGAATAGATATATTTACTAACGTTTCTATTAAATATAAATAAAATTCTGAAAAATTACTACAGTATTGCCTCAAGTTTTACTTGCTTCCCTTTTCACCAAGCCATTCACTTTTCTTTGTAAATTCGAAGAGTAAAACTTGAGATAACACTGTACTGTTTTTGTGGTAAAAATACTTGCACAAAAATAAGTCTCATTTTAATCGTGTGACAGCAAAGTCAACTTGAACGTACCTGAAAGGCGCCAGTGAAGCCATCCATGGTTAGGGAGAGCATGAGAAGAAACTCGCCCATGTAGCCAGTGGAAACAGCCGCCACCGACTTGGAAGGATTATACATGAAGATACCAACTCCAAGCACGATGAGCAACACAAAGCAGTACTTGGCTAGCGAGTATTGCTTGCGTGCGTAGAGCACCCCGATGAGCATCACTGGAATTGGTTTGCACGATTTGGCAATCACCTGGGTCGGATATGATACGTGCTGCAAGGCTTTGTTGCTCGAGACCATCGCGGTGACGTACGAAAAAGCGCTACACGCGTAGAGCAGATTGGTGGTGGTATCCTTGGTAGATCCACCGGGTGACTCGGGTCCTCTACCTCGTAGCACCCTCTCGAAGACCAACGCGAACAGAGTGTTCACGAAGCATTGCACACAAACCAACGACATCGAGTAGGTAAACACCTCACGTTTGTCGCCATACTTTGCCCGAGTGCTACAGCAATTGATCAGGTAACATACATTAGTTAGAAATATAAACAAGGAAAGAAACCAGAGAATCCACTCACATCTTCTCTTGTAAAATTCCAAAGTAGAAGTAGCAGATAAAGATGCCAGAGGCACAGATCACGAATTTCTTGTTGATATAATGTCCCACCGCCATGGCTGTGCTGTGCGTTTGGTTCGGACCAAGTCACCAAAAGCTTGAAAGACTCGATGTGAGTGAAGGAATGCGAGAGGGACGAGACTATAAATAGGCTTGACCACACTAATTGTCGGATTGATGCCAACAAAATTCCTTCAATCGAGCTCACTCTGGAGTGAGTTGTACACGTCACGTCAGTAGATGAGGATTATCATGCCCGAAGCAGGTGATACCAATCTGGTGCAAGTGCCACTATGGAGTTGATGCGGAATCAGTGTTCGGTTCAAACAACCCACCAAAGCCGCCAGACACATGACGTCAGCCTTTGTTGCCAATTGACAGCTGTCTGTCTGCTGTGCCGCAAGCCTTTCCACAGACAACGTTATCAATATCTTGTTTTGTTTTTATTTGCCACATGTAGTTTTAGGGTTTGTCAATTTGATTGAGTAATAATACAGTAAAGTCTAGCAATTATACATTTAAAGCTTTTGCATAAACAAAACAAAATAAAATTTTTAACCTCAACGAATTAGAAAATTTTTGACAAGCTCCTAACAAACAGTTTCAAAATCTAAACCGATATACAAACAATTTTAAAATATAAAGCTAAAAAAATAGAAAGCTAAACAAGCTAGAATAACAGTTTTGCCAAAAAACGTTACAAAATTTTGCAATAAAACTTAAAGAAGAATTAATCAAGAGGAAAGTTGTGTAGAGTTTGTGTGTGTCTGTGAGAGGGATAAGGAAAACAGATGATTAGATATTGAAGCTTGCGTGTTTGTGTGTATGAAGAAGTAAATGAAATACCTGAAAAACTGAACAATATTGACACTCAACTGATTTATTTACTATTGAAAACAATGCTGCTTCTTCGTGTGACAGCCCGATTCTTGGGTTTCCAAAGCTCAAAGGTTTTGGGTAAATCGACGGCATCGGTGAAACAGAACCTCAACTGTAAGTGAGATCTCTCTCTCCCTCTCCCAATAATTAAAACGTGTTTCAGTCTGTCCATCCGTCCTCACCAAAACTCTAGCATATACTTTATGAGTGCCTAGAAAGCTGAAACTTAGCAAAGGGAATTCTTTCTGGAAAAGAATACTTGGAAAAAAGTTTAAGGTCTAAATAAGGCCAAGAACCGGGCTCACTAAAACGAACGCTATTTATTGGGACTAGAATCGGGCACCGAGTCTTTTCTCAATTTTTCTCAAAACTTTTCGTTTACAAATTGATTTTGCTTGGCTTCTGGTCACCATTTCTGTATTTTCCTATAAAAATCTCGTTTCTTTGTATTTTTTTGGTGTAGATTATGGTCAAAGTCGACTGTCGAGCACTGCCCTCGGTGCGGCATCTTCAACCGGGATGCCCTACCCGTCTGTACTAGCCACTCAGCCCCCCGATGCCGAGTGGAAAGAAGCAGCTTCGTTGATTATCCTCGCCCCAGACCAGACCCAGACAAAACCCTCGTCGAACCTTCCAACCTGCTTCGACTACAACCTTCTCATGGTTCGCCGCTCGTTCCGAAGCTCCTTCATGGCATCGGCTGTTGTGTTTCCCGGTGGCGCTGTGGAACTTTCCGACTTTGATCCCAAATGGCTCGAGGTGTTTGCACGGGCCGGTGTGGATCGCTCCGAGGTAGATCGATTTTGTCAGATGGTAGTGGGACCGAGATCTCCTCTGGTCACAGATGCTTTGACCTTGAAGAAGGCCAGAGTGGAAGATCCGAACAGAGTGTTCATTCATGCGGATATTGGGTTGCGAATTTCTGCGATTCGGGAAACTTTTGAGGAGGCCGGTGTGTGTGTGATTTGGAAATAACAATGTCTAACTCGTTCCGGTATTTCTCCTTTATAGGAATTCTCTTGTTGACCAAACCCACTTCTCCTGGTCCCCGAGAACAAGGATTTGCGTCAGTAATGGCGGACTCGAATGTATCAGTCAATCTAGCCGAATGGCAACTCAAGGTGCGCAACGATTCCCGAGCTTTCATGGAACTCTGCGACCATCTACAGCTGGTGCCCGACATTTGGTCACTTTATGAATGGTCCAATTGGCTCACTCCTCTCAATGTTGGACATCGACGATTTGACACTATCTTCTATGTGTGTGCCCTGCGACAAGAACCGAATGTTTCCGTAGATAATGCAGAAGTGTTCAAACCACAGGTAGATATTTTAACCCTTTCGCTTCCAAAGACGCTTTCGGGACGTATGTATCCCGCTCATTCAATTAGCTATATAAGGCTTATCTTTTACTGATAATCCTTGGTATTGAAAAGGTTAACTCAACCAAAAAATGCCTAACAAGAACAGTACATTTTAAAATCCCATCCTAACTAGAGCTATACTCAGATTCTATAGATCTTTAATTCACATTTTGATGGAAATTATTTAGATTCTTCCTCATTTATCATCCCATAATTTGAATATGAGTTTCTCTATCTTGTTTCATAGTGGTCAAACCCCTCTACCTTTCTTCGAGATCACTCTACCGAACAGATCTTCTTGGTGCCACCACAAGCGTATGAACTATCGCGCATGCTCCGTTTCAACCACTTGTCCCATTTCATCCCGTTCCTTGCCACCCGTCAGGTGTTAGGCACAGAACGGTGGCTTCCGGTGATGCTCGCCGATGACGACAAAGGCTTCTTTTTATTACCCGGTGACGATCGCTACCCGAGTGAGCCAGAGATGGTCAGCTCACTTCCGGTAGATGACTCGTTGAAAGAAGCTCATCGTGGATCGAAGTTCTTGAATCGGATTGAACTGGAAGGAATTCGATCTATGACTTTCCAGGTCACCATCGAGCCTGGATGTGGACATCTTGCTCCTGTCACTTATCCAGCCACAGATTAATTTCCATTCTAAAGTCCGGACTCTCAATACGCTCAATCTCTCACTTTTACTCTTTCCTACAATCGAGTTTGAGTTGAAACTAAAAATTTTTCTTAAAGATTTTATTCAGATTTTAGATTGTTAATTTTATTAATTATAATTTTATTAAAAATTATTTATTTATATAATAATAATAACAAAACAATCAAAAGCAAAATGAAAGTTTACCAAAATTTAAGAAAATCGAAGCAGTACGCGATCGATGTTAGCCAAAACAAGCGTCATTATTGTCAAAGACTTGCCGGCAAGCCGACAAGGGGCTCGCGTTCGGAAATGAAGCAAAAAAGTTGTTTTTAAAAGCTAGAAAAA
>WURS02088386.1:0-10028 GCA_011762765.2 Rhinocypha anisoptera
TGTGGTCATTTCTCACCCCTTCAAATCATGGGAAAAAACCCTATTCGACAAACACACCACCCATGCCTTGCGCAGTACTTGTATCCATGACCTTTGGGTTAGCCGGTGAGCTTGCTACCCACCAGACTAACCAAGCTGGTGGGTAGCGAGCCAAAGCTGAAGAAAATAATTTTTAAAAACCATATAGGCTCTATTATAATCATATTTATACTGATGACATCACATATTCCAAACATAATAACCACAGTGATCAACCCGAAGGTTGGTATGTTAAGTGAGGGTAGAGCTCACCTAGTACTTAAGTCCACAGCGTGTGGAAATTCACACATAATAACAGGGTACAAATAGCTGAAAATCTTCTCACAAAAAAAAAACTCATATTTGGAACCATTCATGCTAATAGAGGACTCTAGTGATTTTAGAAATGAAACAGTATACCTAATTAAAGGTGACAAAATAAAAATTAAATAAATATTATACGAGTATGTTCTGTAGAAGGGGGAGGAAGTTGTATGGGAAGACAAATGAGAAGTGAGGATGATTTCCACTATTCATGAAGCAAGTATGGGTGATGGAAAATGCAGCAGGTGGACAGGAGATAAACAAAAGCCTAAAAGTACTGTGTTGCACTAAAAAAAAGTTGAATGTATATAATCAACTATGCCTAATTTAATTATTTTAGTCTATGAATATTTGAACAAATCTTGTTGTCTGAGTGATACAAAATTTGTTTTGGAAGTATTAAAGGATTGAGGAGGAGAGAAGTGTATCATCCAGGAGTGACAATACCAATGGTGAGAGAGGAGGGCAGAAACAGGGAGTGGCTCATTGGGAACAGCTAGCAAGACTATCTGGCAGAGTGAGGAGATCTTAAGAAGTTAAATCAAGAAGGGGAGGTACGTACCATCATGTATGTGTTCATTTTACAAAGAAACTTAAGAAGTAAACTCAGTAAAATTATACATTCTGCAGGGTTCTCCTGCATAATGGGGCGTGTTTTATGGAATACCACACAAAAAAACTACTAGGATCTCTGGTGATTTTAGCATTTCAAATTTTATTAAAATCAGTAAAAATATAAGTATCCTGGATCAATTTTGGTACAGTAATGTAAGTTAGGCCAAAAGTCATTTAATGCCTGGTGTTAAGGTTTGGAATTATGTAAATGTCTTGTTGTCAATGCACGAAGGAGTTTTTGGTCAATAACATAAACGCTTGCTAGCTAACCTGCTCTATTTAGCTGACCTTGCCAGTGTAACTTATTTTCATTTCTAAAAGTCGAGTCAGCTCTGAAAGGAACCAGACTTGAGACCACAGGTAATAACGCTGCCATTACTAAAAAATCACATTTTTTAGAGCATTAGTCTGAAAATTTTCTAGGAACATCTCATACAAGCTAACTAGAGCTTGCAGAACCTAATGAATAACTCTCAAACTGTAATTAAGGCCAATTCAATTTTATCAAAACATGAGTGATAAAAAAGTCTCCGTATGATGAAGGATGAATGAAAGATATAGGAAATGATAAAAAAACATGAGGCATATCCTCAATCACATAGATGTATTAAGTACTTACCTGATAGTTCATAAATGTTTCAGCACATTCCAACACTTGATCCAAAAAAGCTTTTGGGATTGAACTCAATGAAAACATAGGAGCACTACTAAACTTTTCTCCTGCAATTTAAAAAAATCTGTTCTGAGATAGGACATAATGGCATAATATAATTTATAGAATAATGGCATAGAATAATTTTTCAGTGTATAGTATTTTTATTTCCAAGCTTTTGTAGTTGAGTTAGGGATAATAATGTAAAAAAATAACTTTAACATAGTACTTTTAATAAATATAAGTATGAAAAAATTAAAAAATCTTCAAACTGTATCAAAGTACTTCTGTTGCTGTTTAAATAGTACGTTCAGGCTCTAACCCACTATAAGTGTCTTAACTATTTAAAATTGAAAAGATTCTTAGGCTTCTTTTTAACCCCTCAAGCATGTGTGACACAGTATATACATCCACTCAATTCCATGCTTATAGGGTGACTTTAATCAGAGGTATTTAATTTGCCCAGGGTGCTTTATTTTCGCCTACGTCAGAGAGTTTTTGTAGACATTAACATAAATATTTCTAGCATTGTAGTCACGCTTCATATAAATTCGAAAATAATTTATTCTCTAAAAAATTGTTTTTACCTTATAATAAAAAATATATACTTACATTTTGGCGAGCGGTTTATATTTTACTGCTCTTCCTATTCAATTTTTAATAGTGGACCTGAGTGTGGTATCTCTTAAAACAGGGGTCCAAGCAGAGGGATGGTGTCCCAGGATAGTTTTTACATCTTAATCTAGTTTCTTTCCATTTTTCATGTACACTACACACCTTCTTCTTCCAACTTTAAAAGTTTCCATTTTGGGACTCCCTTGAATGAAATGCTGACCTGTCAATCGTATGCATTCCGTATCGGTATCTAAAGGCCGTCCTTTCCTTTTTTCTAATATTTTTCCGTGAAACATGGCCATTATTTTGTTCACTAAGTTTATTCTGAAAGATAGATGATCTTTTTTGTTACCTGCCTTACAGTGTAGAATGTATGTAATTAAAACGGGCGTATTTACTAAGTGGTTAAATAATTTTTTGTACCACACTTTCGTCCTTTTCCTTTCTAGCAACAAAGATTCTAACAGTTGATCTTTCAAGTCCACACCTCCCATATATTTATTATATTCTAGCAAACATATTGGTTTATTTACAGATTCTAACACACCTTTTCGACTAATGGGTTGCATTTCATCTGAATCTTTAGTACTGAGAACCGCAACATCGCTTTCATCCTTCCACTTCAAAGCAACTACTTTTCCCCCCTTGCACTTACAACTTCTCCTTTCTTCAGTTGTTTTTTGAGATTTATTGGTATACCTTTGCATGTGATTTTAACTATTCCAACAGCATCTGTTGTCCTTTGTACTAATCTCAAAGAAAGATCTCGACTACTGTAAAAATTGTCCATATATACACATCTGCCCACGTCTAATAGTCTCTCACACAGACTAAGAACAACTTTTGTTGAGAAAAGATCTTTGTCACTTGTAATTTTACAGTCTAATTTGGTCTCTGATCCACTGTAGATGATAAAATTCCACAAAAACCCTTCAGTCACCAAGTCCCAAACCTGGAAGCTTTCAGGCTAAGATACTGTTTCCACGAAAGCATACCTTTCCATAATAATAAAGATTTGTCTACTCTGACTTCCTTACTGGGTATATACACTGTCTGGAACTTATTTTTCAAATATTCATTTTAGAATTTTGCATAGTTTAGGATTCCTTTTTACCATCTCCTCATCAGTGTTATCTACCAAATGGAGAAATTTGGTCAATAAAGAAAACCTCTCCTCACAACATTTGGGAAAACCGGTGTTTCCAATAAATGCTTTCTGCTAAAATACATTCTGAGGCTAGGTTTCTGAATCATTCCCATCGACATAAGCAAACGTAGAAATACTCTGATTTCTTCAGGAGTTTAGGGAACCCATTTTTGAAAGTGTGATTTTTTTCAAGTCAGGATTTTTTCTTTCTCACAAGCAAGAAACTATTCTGAATTATGGTTTGTTTCAGTGACTATAATTCTAATTAGTTCATCATCGAAAAATAACTCAAAATATGCAAGGAGATCATCTGCACACTGCACAGGCACTATTTGTTTCCCAAATAAATCACATGCAAAAGGCAGAGGTGGATTAGCACTGTCAATCTCTTCCCAATTATTCTCTTGAATATTCACGGAAAATTGAGGTTCCTCCTCTTCATCCTCGGAACTGGAATCCAGGGTATATCCAATTGAATCCTCAGAAATTGTATCTGAACTAGCTGCACTATTTTCTTCCAGAGTGGCAATAAGCTGCTCTTCAGCCAACTCACGAGAGCTAAAAGCCATGGTCAACTAAAGAGGGGTTCAGCTAATGGGAGGTCTCAAGGCAGAGAAAAAATAAACCAAGTCACTAATGCAAACTTGGGCATCAAGAAACCTAGACCTCTATCTTCAAACATCGTAAATAAGATACCAGAATCTAGGAGACCATAGAAGTTCCGAGAAGCATTGGCTCGGAGGGACCTTCTTCACAATAATTATCATTATGGAAGAGAAAGAAAATGTTGACAGAAAGAAGCAGATGAAAAAAGAACCACAGAGGAAAGCATTCAGAATCACCACACACATAACAGTGCTCTGGAAGCACTCAAATTAAATCATGAGTGAAATAAAATCGTCCGTAACCAGGCCTTAGATGCCTTGCCACGAGAGAGAATTCTTTATCGTGCATGCGTTAGGGAAAAAAAATTTTTAGATACGTAAACATAAACAGAGAGAAGGGAAAAGGCCAGAGTGAAAACGAGAAGTAATAACTCACATATATACTCCGTGGAAATACATATATAAGAGCGTGAGCGATAATAGTCGCTAGCGAAACATCAGGATGCAAACGGTGCGTCGCACACGCTTGAGGCTTGGGTTTGGGGGTGGACACTGCGTCACACACGCTGGGGGAGCACAGGGCTCCATTTAAAGCCACGCTTGAGAGGTTGAACAGAATGACATTTTCCAGAACAGATAGGCATAATTAGATTTTTATGCTCAGAAACAATATTTGGTAGTGCTCAGATGTAATCAATGGAATCAGAATAACAAGGATGGTACATAATTGGTAATTGACAAACAAGGTAATTGATCTAAACACTAAGAAAACCTTTCAAAGGAATTAAACTGGTACCGAATAATCTTGATGTTTGGACATGGCTATAAATACAAATTTCCTCTTTAGGAAGGAATACCTTTAGGAAGGGAGAAATATCCTTACAGATTTGATTTCACTGACCCTGAAATCCTTTGAAGAGGAAACATCCAAATTGCCTACCACAGAAATACTGAGATCCCTTGAGTCAGTGGGATAGTCAAACAAAGACTATGAGTTTCCAAATACTTGACCATGAACAGACATTTATCCATGAATATCTGAGAAATAATGAATCTTTAAAACTTTGTTATGACTTTAACAAGCTGTGGTCATTCTTCCAGTTATTTCACAATTTCTGTCTTCGAAATAGAATTTTTTCAGTGTGTCCACAGCCCTGAACCATGCAGGAAATTATTTTCTCAAATTTATCGAAACATTTTTTTTATGGTACTATTGGATGTTCTTAATGCCGGAGGCAAATTTGTTTGAGAGCTACGGATGGTTTATTAATTTTTTCAATAAAATCTGCAAGAAATTTTCATATGGGAATGTTGAAAAATTGTCTACCACTCCAAAATCTTTTGCACCATCTGATAGGTTCGTAAGCACATGAAAATTGGAGGTCATTATGGGCTTCCCATAAAGATGACCAGCATTATGAGCCCAGATTTTTATAATTTCCTCAGCATAATCAATTTGACTTTTATATAGGTCTTCACGAATTAAAATAGTCATTGCAACATACAGAAGGCAAAAGTTGTCATACTCCCCTTTTGGAAAGTATAACTTTGCAATTATGACACCTTAGTAAAATAGAAAATGTCTGAATTCAGTTCTTCCCAGCGGTCTACATCATTAAGGGACCTCGGCTTCCTGTTGAAAACTGATGGCCAATATTCCACAAAGGAATCAATATGATCACCAAAAAGTTCCCACCAAACTATGGATAAAATAGATTTTCTAATTTTTTCCTCCCAATCCAAACCTCAATCAACTTCTTTGTTACACCAAGAAGAACTGCATGCATATAATCAATGGTGAACTGTCTGATCATATCTATTGGGAATTCCAAAAGGGGTGACACACCAGCATGGTGTTTTTTGTTTTCTTGTACTCAAAACCTCTAATTATTTCTCAATGAAAAACCACTTTCAGGAAACACAACTTGACATGCCCATTCCCCTGTCTGTGTGCAATGGCTGCAAACATTATAAGCATTGAAACCCACTGTTGCTTTCACCGAGTTTTTGGCAGAGCTGTCATAGACAAAATGACCGATAGTGACCTCATAGTGAGGAAATTTGAACATTAAACCAAATTGTAGCAGTTCATTGAGTTCCTGTATGAAATCTTTAAAAAAATCTTTCACTGCAGGTTTCACAGAACCTTGTACAGCAGACACCGAAAAAGGTGGAGTGTCAGGAAAACTTTAAATTTGAAATAAAATAGGAGTAAGATTCAGATTTTTACTCTTGCAAATTGGCACAGCATCAATATTGAAATTCAATACTAACTTAAAGAGAGTAGAAACGTTTAACATCTGTAAGTTCTGAACAATGCCCTCTCTCAAACTAAAATAAAAATATTCTACACCCCCACTTAATTTCACAATCTCTACTGATCTAAGAGTAACTAGTAGAGTTTGTGGATCCCTTGGTGAACCAGGTATAGATGGTTGCAACCCTTCTAATAAAAATTTAAGACCTTCACACGAAGGGTTAAATCTGTGCCCATATTCTTCAAGTACGTCGACCCCAGGATGGATTGATAAATTTTCAGCAAGGGGCACCACATATGTTCACGTTGCTCTGAAATACATTCATGGGAGTAAAGGGTAGATGATCTGGAAGCATCATTACCTACATCAGACTTAGAACTGGAAGAATCAGAATCCGAATGTATATAAGAATTGCCACAACTATTGGCATAGTATTCACTCCCACAATCAGAAGATTGAAATGAAAAGAACGAATTAACGGCCTGAGGAGAGGCTGAAAGGTCAACAGTAGGTTGCGTATTTGTCAAGTCGCTGACATGCTCGACAGGAAAGACGTGATGTAAAAGTTCGCACCCTCCAGTAATTAAATTTTCAATGAACTGTGTGTGGTTTTTCAATTTAATTTGGTGTCTCTTTAACCTCTTCCTTACTGACTTATTAACCATTACTCTTGTCATTCACCGAAAATCACACTAGTTATAAGTATAGGTATACCTATTTTGATAAAATAGAATCACAAATAAATGGAACTATACTGTATTATATCTACTTCCGTGCAACTTGAAACGTAGAGATGAATGTACTCATCTGAAACATCAGTACACACTAACAATAAAAATTATATTTACTTTAGTTATTATTGCATTTCCTCGCTGATAGGAAAGAATCACATGGCCTTCTTCACCAATTTGTTTTCAATGAAAAACAGAATGAGCACTCTGAAAATTGAACCTCTGCTCCTCATGATCCTCACCAAAGAACCAAATTTGAACTACATAACCAAAAGTATCTTAGTAACCGAATTGCCTTTAAAATCAATATTTTTTAAATAAAGAAAAGATGATTAATATAACATACGAGTAACAGCATTCGACACTGACGTTGTGTATATATTGAGAAAGAAGAGTTGAGGTCCTTCTTTTAAAGGGAGAGAAATTATTAGAGTATAACTACTGTTATCTATTTAATAATCATATCAAACGAAAAATTTTCAACAAACTCTAATTTGAAATGCATGCTTTGAGGCTATTCCGAATCCTGCTTCCTTCCTTCTACCCTCCTATTCCCATTCTTTTGCACCTTTACTCCATTGGTCTGAAGAGCCGGATATTGTTGACCAGGTTTGAAACCACACACTGAACTATTTAGGGACATGCATTTACCTCAAAAGTCACGTGAACCTATTCAACTTATGTTTATATAATGGAAATAATCAACTCCTTAATAACAGAAATAATATTTTGTCATCAATTAATGCCAATATTTTTTACATCCATTAAATGTGATTAATATAACATTTATAACAAAAACAAAGAAATTCATATCTTACTTCCAAACAATATAAAACCCAATGATAATCAACAGTCATGATAAAGATGCCAAAAAAAATTAAACAAGGAATTAATGAGTAAAATAAGGAATTATATATGGAACAGAAAACGTTAATATTTTTTCAGCCATATTTTAAATGTCAACTGTTGAGAGTGAAATACTGGGTTGTCTTAAAGTAAATATGCATTTAATCAGTGTGTGTATACCCAATATGAAATTTTAACAATCAATTACAAGAGTTATTCAGCTATGATATCATTTAGAGGTCATACAAAAAATCAAACGTTCAGATTATTAGATCAAACACGAACAACATATCATCCAATTACAAAGTAGACAGCTTCTGTTGAATTTTTCACCCTTGCACTCAGTCTGTGGCTAAACAATATTTTAGGGATTGAATCACATGTCCATCAGGTGTGTTATGGCAGGATTTTTTTTATGGTTCCAAGGGATTGGCAGCACAAAGACAAGAAAGTGAGAGGGGGAATATCGTAAAAAAATTCCTGTAAAAATATTAACTCCAGATATATAAGTCCATTTTTTCATTTAATGGAGGATGGTGGTATGTAACAATTTCCGCAGCAATTTCGTTCTGGGATGACTCATGTTTTTTCATACTTCTACTACAACAGACATGAAACAACCATTTTTTTTATGCATTCCACTAGTAAATTTATGATTAACATAAAATAAACAAATATTCATTTTTAATAAAAAGGAAAATAAATATTTGGTCAATCATTCTTTTAGGCAAGGATATTAAAAAGCTAATCTGTACATGGAAGGGAAAGTAATAATTATGTATTCTGTCATTATAAAAAAAACTATTCAATAATAAAAATTGATAATAATAATATGTCCATATGTGTTTAATAACATTAAGTATTCATGATTAGCAACAACCAAATAACTCCATGACTAAGATGTCACTGTAGCATTCAATATTTTTAAAATTATTGTTCTTTTAAGAAAGCCACTGTCTATTTTTTAAATTAAAATGAAATATCTCTGCATTGTGAGAATGGAAGCTTATATTTTATATTTAACTAGATTCATTTTATGAAATCCATAAAAATATTGTAAAAGGTACCCTTAGATAATTTCAGACATATCCATGACTAATTTGGGAACAAGAAACACATTTGAAATTTTGCTGAAATCATAATGTTGAAATCATGAGTATTCACATGAATGATCATGAATTATTATAACACCACATATTTTCAATGCTCAATTTTCCTATTAGGTGTTGTTAAGATGGAACTATAAATGCATTGATTAACAGTTGTGCTAAGAAAGACAAAAACTAAATATGATACAAGTTAATAATTTGGTTAACACCTCTCCACTCTAAGGAAGTATTATGGGCTTCCTTTATTGTTGGGGTTTTGTAGTTAGGAGAAACTTTTGGTTTAGAGAGGTATTCTAAAATTAATACCAACCAGGATAAAATAGTGGGTAGCGTGCTTGCCAGCTAACCAAAAAGGTTGTGGGTTCGAGTCCCACCCAGGGCATGGGTGTTGTGTTTTTCCTTATGGGTTGTGTCTGTGATTTGAGAAGAAAGGAAGTAAGTATGTAGAATAATATAAACGAATAAAGTGAAACATTTGAAATTTCAAGGACATAATCACAAATGTATGACTTATCTTCTATTAGAATTTTTTATTCACAGGAGAATTTAATATTGTAATTACAAATCACCAAATTGAAGCTAAAAAAAGGTAACTCAAAAAAAGGGGCCATTTTTCATTCGCACTGGAAAAAAAATTGCTCAAAATAATTGTAAAAAATTTTCCTTTACAAGCATTAAATGTAGAACTAAATTATCTATACGTTGATATGCCTTGCATGGAATTCACTCCATTCGTTTTTGAGATATAAGCCTCAAACATATGTCTATATACTTTTGGCGTGTATGGATCAGTTATAGTCAGTTTGTGGTACAAAAAGTACATTCAAGAACAAGCTTATAGGAGCATTTTTCAATACATACTCCTCTGGGGTGGCTTTATGCTTTACGCTTGGGAGGGTGTCGCGAGAGCGACCCGTCAAACGGTACCCGGGTAACCGAGCTAACACGGGCTCGAGGGGAGAGAGGGAGTGCCACCCGAGCCCATGCTCTCGGGTCCTCTCAAGCGGGCCAGGCTTCTTTGGGGCCGTGTCGCTCCTTTGGTAGGTTCCGTGGGTTCCCCTCATCATTCGTGCTGGTGCATGGGGGCCTCGTATCGGGGGAGGTTGCG
>WURS02088397.1:0-10028 GCA_011762765.2 Rhinocypha anisoptera
TGTATATATGTATATATGTATATATGTATATATGTATATATGTATATATGTATATATGTATATATGTATATATATGTATATATATGCATATATATTTTTTTGAGGAACACAGATCTAATTTATAAACTCGATAAGGAAAAGTAAAGGCTAAAGTACTACATAGGAAGAATGTGGTTGGGATCTATGAAGCAAATGTCTTTCATGATATATGGATATGACAGAGAAGAATTATACCGAGAAGGAGAGGTCTAAGGATAGAAGAAATTAAAGAAGAGGTATATACTTCAAACCAATATTAGGATTTATGACCACAAATCAATACTGAAACTTAAATTTAAAGCATTAGCACTTTAACGCTTTAAAGTAAGAACAAATTTAATCGGAAAAATAGGAGATCAAATATTACTAAAAATAGATCTTAGGTAATATTAGAGAGGAAAAAAGGATGAAAGATACAGCCGTGAGAAAAAAAACATTTTGAGAGTTAGAATTGACGAAAGGGAACTTGCCGTAAGGGTCCGAAGAAATTTTTGATGAACCCTTTAATATGAAGTGTAGCATTGTGTCGTTTAGTGATCTGGTTTTTAAGGAAAGGAATGAGAGCAGATTCTTGGTCTTATTACATGCATGTGTGGAGACTAAGAAGGTGAAAAAGCATAGAACAAGGAATACAAACGAAGTTCTGGGCATGACAGAGGAGGATGAAGAATATTTGAAAGGCGCCTGGAAAGAAAGGAAAAGTGAATGGCAAGTATCAAGTGGGAACAAAGCCCTTAAAGGAGTGTTATGATATAGAATGAATGGCCAGGCCGTTACCCCGCCGGCCTCGGTGGCGGCGTCATCGTCTGCCAGCCTTTAGGTCGCGCTAGGTGGATTTTTCGAATCCCCACTAGGTGGATTTTTTTCCACCTAGAGCGTGTTTTGTCATTGAAGTCATTTATGCATAAGATCCTCCTGGCGAGTCTGTGGCTCAAGACTTAAAATAGTTTCAAAAATGACAGTGCCTGAACATGAATGCTTCGTAAGTATGTGAGAGAAAGGGAAACTATCAGGACACGTATTAAGTCATTAGAGTTTAGTGAGTGTCGTATTGGAAGAGACAATACGTAGTTGCAAAGAACCCTACAGGAAGACCAAGGATGGGATATAAAAACCAGATAATAGAGAAATTGAAGAGGCTGGCAGGTGACAGGATAACTTGGAAATCTGGGACAGATAAACCAATCTTCGGGCTATATGCGTAGAATGGTGATCAATAAGGTGGCTTAACACCGTCTGACCAATTGTGCTTCCTCTATTTAATAATCAATAGGGAAGAATCAATTAAGTAGTACTCCGAAGAGTCTTGAAAAAGAATCTTAGTATGATGGTATACTCACAATAAAATGGAAAGTAATATTATAGATATTAAGACATGTTAGTTAGTGAAAATCCAATTGGAAAGGAACCTAGGAGTGAAGGGTGTTAGGAACTACAGAGGTATGAAGAGTTTGAAAGGTGGCTGTTCGGTTATTTGGAGAGCTACTGCCAGACAATCTTCAAATTGAAAATCCGAGATGATGCATGACTAAGTCAGGGGAAGGAAAAAAGTAGGCATTTTGAATTCAATGAATTGAGAGAGAAATTATGGGAATTTTCATCTATTAATTAAATGGTTGCGTTGCAAAGAAAATATTGTGTATAGCAGTCTTGATTATCCTAATATATGTTATAGATTTTGTATTCAGCCATTATGGCTCTTGCAAAAGATCATTGACGCTTCTTGTGCTCATAATGTCTTGAACGGAGCAATTGATTCCAATAAGTTGTTTGGGCTCATAGGTCGTTTGGTTTACAGGCGCAATGTGCGGAATTCCCAGCATTATGCTTTGCCGTTCAGAAAAAGGTGCATACATTTCTTCTCATTCCAAGAGTTTTGAGAGCTGTTTCTTTGTCGACTTTTCCTGAGATTCGTTTTTTTATTTTAACAAGAAGAAGGCTTGTGAATATTTCATCGGATCTAAGTGCTATTATTCGAATATTTTACTTTTTATATTTCAACATGTTCTGCGATTTTATCACATGGATTTTCATCCCTTTTAAAATTTTTTATATCATGTTATATTTGTTTAATTTTGTTTTATTGGAGAATATGTAATTGGAAAAACCTGCTTGTGCTATGGACAAAAAAAAAAATTATTAATTAAAGCAGCATCAGAAACCTTATTCTTGACAGCAGGACACCTAATACTGAAAGTAACAATGGGCCACGTGGTTATAACATTTCTGTTTAAAAAGGTGTCATAAATATTGCAATTAAAAAAATGAGTTGCCGATGTTGAACATGAGTGTATTTGGGACTTGGGAGCGATTTATGTTTGTTTTGGTTTAATATTGCTTTCTTGAGCTACAGAGTTGCATTTTTATTTTCTGGCATCTACCAACAATCTAAAATTTCCTAGAGTAGTGCAACATTGCATGATCAATCTAAATTTTTCTGAACAAAACGGTAACCGCAACACGGGAATTCATCCCAAAGGGCTACCTTGTTTGTTTATATCTAAAATGCAATTTATAATAACATGTGTACAAAATAACGAGGAACAAATGTTTTATCTTTGTTACATTACTACCGTCATTGATTAAATGTCACATGCTCATGCGGCCTGAATATATTGAATTTGGGAGAAGAAATGCCCAGGGGTTGAACAAGTTGAAAATTTACAGCCACAACCCATCGCCCGGAACCTCTGGCAGAGGGCGATCCAAAGTGCTTTACGCTTTGACATGTGCAGCGAATCAGTCGACTCTATTAAGGTCGACACTCTACGGAATGAGAACGGTGATTGCATACGCGACGGTCGTTTGCGTGTCGAGTGAAGGCATCGCTCCACGGAATCGTATGCCTTCGTAGGGAGAGGAGGGCGTAGCTGTAGTCGCGGGGAAGGGAGCTGCGGCGAGAGATAAAACTCACGCACTCGCTTCGTTCCTGTCTGCTGGTGCGCATTGTTCTAAGTTATGGGTCCCATCAAATGTTTCGCGTGCCTAATCAGGAATTCGAACCGTGCCTTTCCGGATTCTCCTATTGTTTTTTCCCCCCGCCCTCGCCTGAGGGGTCAACTCTTCCACATAAAGCAGAAAAGGTCCTCTCCTTATCAACTTTTTGGCGCCGAGGACAAAGGTCGAGGAATTAACTGCAAAACTTGACGAGATGGAGAAAGTCCTTCCCCGTCCCTTGCTTGCTCGATGGGAAGGGGGATATCCTGCGACTCCTGTGCAGTCGAGGGGTCTCGACCCTCGTGCCTGGGGACTTGTATTTTTACGGCTCGGGCGTATATCTCTCCCGCCGGTTATTAAGGCCAACGAGTTTATTGCCGGTGCGTTTGATTAGAAAAAAAAAACGTCCCGCCTGGATGTGTACGCCTGAACACCGCTGGTGTGACACGCAACATTGCGCCGTAGGTATATTTCATTGTTAGGATTTCTTCTGCGGGGTAAACACTTCTAACGCTGAAAAAATATTAGCGTGACCCACTTCCATGTAGGATAATAAAGGTGATTTCCGGAATACTTAAGGAATTTAGGGGAAACTCAAGGCAGGAAAGCAAGGTTGGACAGAGAACATAGAGGGTTATCACCGATCACGAGTGTCACGGTGACTCAGAAGAATGATATGTTCGCAAAAATAAGAAATACTTCATTGCTCCAGGTAGATTTTCTACTAATGTTAAATGGGTCGAGCTATGAGGGGGAGTAAGTAGACGCTCCATTTTTGAGTGCAGTCTTTAAGGTACATTAAAAGAAATAGTAGTGGCATTAAAGGAGTAAGATTCGCCTTTCGTGATCATTACTGCATGATGTTTAAGATAACACATACAGTAGGACAAAATTAAGGATCAAATTAGGAGGTTATTATTGGAGAAAGTTGTACGCTTAACCTATTCGGGCCTAATTATCAGAGAAAACGGGTAAAAATTTAAGAAATGAGGGTGTTGAGGAAAATATATGAATATTGCATGGACAATTCTGAGGTGATAGTGAGGAGTAGGGAGAAGAGAATAAACTTGAGGATAGGAAAGAAAATGAGAGGTTAACCAAGTTTGGAGGAAAATGGTGTTTTTAGGAGAAAATTGAAGAAGTCAGGTAATGTGGGCGTTAAGGTTATTAAAAGGTAATTGGGAGTGGAGAACTGAGCCACAGGGTAAATTGCTATCTAAGAAAGATGGGGGGTAGGTTTTTCTTGATTTCTAGGATTGTGGTGGGTTTAAAGGGCAAGTCTTACAATGTTGATGCTAAACGTAATTACAGTGTTCAGAAATGAAAGATCGCTAAAGTTCCACGACAAGGTGTAAATAACATGGCTTACCAGAATGCCTGCCTATGTCCGTTGTCATAAAAATAATGATAATAAATTTCACATCAATGTTAATTTGTCTTTAAATGTGAAGTCAAAGGCTGTATTTTAAAACTTTGAGTGTATGATTGGGGAGGGATAATATTGAAAAGGATAATTAAGGAAGGGGAGGTAAAGAATAGAGCATTCAAAACGCCGTAATGGACAAAAGAAAAGAATGCAGAACTGTGGCCTATTGTTAAGTAAGAATAATTAAGCCTCAGTAAGCCTGTATTTAGTTTGTAGAATGATTTAAGAAAAACTAAACGTGTTCCGAGATCACACGGCGCTTCTATGTGCATGACCGAGGTTATTTAACTTCAGTAAAAAAAAACATTTCAAGATAGATAATCATGTTTATAATATTTAATAGACTCGGAATTCAGTAAGGGATTAAAAAGAAAATATTTTTATTAGAGGAAGAGAATAGCGTTTTGTTGAGAAAATCAAAATAAAACTTTTTCTAATTCTCCTTGCAGGGAATAAGATAAAAAATTATTAACTCCCAATGTTCATGAACAATAACACCAGTGGTACATAAAAGATATCATATATTAATTCAGAGATATAAAATTACGACTCAGTTGACTGTTAAAGGAAAGTCATTCATTATACATCACAAAATAAGATCAAAAATAAAGTTTAAGGAAAAAAAAGAGTTCATAAATAGAGTTATTACCATACAACCAATTACAAAAGGAAATTTATTTTTTACTATAACGAGAATTTCTTTCATCGAGGCGTTGTTAGCAGTAATTTTGTTTTTCGAAAAACACACAGCGATAAAAGATACATATTTTTTCTCGTAAATAATGATGCTCTTAAGGGCCCTGCCAAGGATCTCTAGGAACTAAAATAAAGTGCTCCCTTAAAACATGTCCAATCTAGAACCCTGAACATCTTAAGTGGCACTCAAGGGCGATACGGGTCAGTAATAGCAGGAAATAATATGGAAAGGGCCTAAAATTTAACCGGTCATTCACTCAAGCACGTGAATAAATTTCACACATGGATGAAAGGGTAGATAATCTTACAATTTTATTGATGATAATAATCAGGAAGAGGACGCTTAAATACTGTTGAGCTGTTGGTATTGAGCAATTTGAAAAGAGCAGAAATATTTTTGAAAAATATAACATAAATAAGATGATTAAAAACAAAAATATTTTATATGATAATCATGAATACACGAGTAGAACTGAATATTATTTTAATTGATTTAATGCCATATTCGTTATTCCAAAATTTTTGGATATATTGGGCGATCACTAAATAATGCTGTTCACGATTGTGGATTTTAAAGCGTTTAATGAATACATTAATTAAAATTCTGCCATTTCGTTTTAGTTTCTGATCCCATTAGACGTCATTTGAGAAAGAATTCACATTTTACTACGGTCCATTAGGTTTTGGAGAAATTTGGCCTTGAAAATATGGAGAAAGATATTGTTTAAAAAATAAAGTATTAAGAATTCAATAACAAGGGAGGGAAAAGTTGAAACGTTAAATATTAAATGACGTGAGATCCAAACCAAACTCAAACATTTGACCTTCCACCTATTCCGTTCAATAACCTATGACTATTAAGATAATGAAACTGACGAGGCATCTGGTTTCGTTACATCGTAAGAGCTTCAGGCGATGTTTTAGCTAAACTTGGTAGTTGTCGGTAAATACTTTGCATGCTTAATGTCTTAGGCACACACCGTAATTTCCTTCTTATCTATATGAAAATATCCCTAAAGTTACTCCTAGTGTCACTCATCAAGCGACAAACAAATTGATCAAACGAAAAAAATTGTTTCCAATAATGCTTTCGATCAAACATGTTATCTCAAAAAAAGAAAAGGAAAAAAGTAGTTTTATGATGGTAAAAGCAATTATGAATTATTATGGTTGTTTTACTTTCGGTTCAACTTTCAATGGGGGAGAAACTAGCGGAGAGCTATTTGTACATCTATTGGAAGAACGTTTATTAGTTTACAAGAAGGTTAGATCATAAATAGTCTCTATCCGTAGTTAGGTAGGTTGGTCCACATCAACGCCATAAGAAATCTCTCCACCTTATCACCAGTCAATAGCTTCCATTAATCTCGTTCACCTTAAAATTAGTGAAAAACGATTTAAAGCTACGTGTGATACCTACCCCTTCATATCATCAAGAGCCCTTTTCCCCCCTTGGCCTATTTTTCCCAACATTCTACCTTTTAACATGATATTCAAACTTTCCAAATCATCTTAATCTTTTTCCCATCCAT
The DNA here is from genome assembly GCA_011762765.2 of Rhinocypha anisoptera. Taxonomy (NCBI): domain Eukaryota; kingdom Metazoa; phylum Arthropoda; class Insecta; order Odonata; family Chlorocyphidae; genus Rhinocypha; species Rhinocypha anisoptera. Next base: position 6,631 of record WURS02088397.1, read on the forward strand.
ATTTTCGGAATATTTCAGATTTATTCGGATAAACTCCTATCCTCCTGTAACCTGCCCAATACCATTTCTTCTAGGTCTTCTTTTCCGTCCATTTAAAGTTTCCAATCCTCGACACCCGCTTCTCGAAGACATCCAATCAAGTTTAATCATCTTTCTTCAACCTTCCTCTTTAACCTATTTTGTACATCATTAGATAAAGTAATTACCTTTCATTAAGTTCCTCCTCGTTTACGCTTCCTTCACCGAAGCAATTATTCTCCTAATGTTATTTGATACTATGTCCAGTTTCTTCCAGATTATCCATCAAATGACTAAAGAAAACTAGAGTAATATTTAGTGTTCAATCCGAGAAAACTTATGATACTATAAATAGTTATCAATAACTTGACAAAAGTTGATTTAACACGACTTTGATTATCCAGTGAACAATCCAATAACCAGATTTTTAAAGTAAATATTGAAACTTTCTGACTTTTGACTTACGTAGTAATACCTCAACGTTCAGAGATGTCCTTGTTACGAAGAAAATATTAATTTTCATTGCGGTGATGAATCAGAATAATACATTTTTGGCAAAAACTAAATAAACGAATAAATTTCCTATGGCTATGACGAAGCGTGCCATTCTCTGAAAGGAGTTTAACAAATCTACAAAGGAGAGACATTAAATGTGGAATGGAATACCATGCGTGTATCAATAACGAGCGTGGATAAAGCAAATGTTTCCTGATTATTGTTTTCAGAAATAACCAGTCACGCTTGGTTTACTGGACTGCCATACTTCGTTGTCGATGAGTCTCTCGAAGTCATTGTACAACTGATTTATCGGTTAAATGGAAAGGTAAAGAAAAAATTTTTCAATTATATCGGTTGGATGCCAAAAATATCATTTGATAAGTTTGAAGAGTACAAAGAATTATAAATATGAATATTGTATATGTAATATGAATGTTATATGAAATGTATGTTGTATATGTATGTAATATGAATGAATGAATAAATATAAATATGAAAGATGTAAAAATATAAATGTTGATCGTCAATGTAGATATTTAATATCAATATAATTGAGCTGTCTGTGACCATGGTTTGAGAGTAGTTACGAAGCTGAAATTAAAATTGAACACATTCTGTTGTAAGGGAGAGAAGAATTTTAATGATTGCCTGACCTTTAATACGTACTTTCCCGTTATTGAAATAACTAACTGCTGATTCGGTCAGCCATTAAGCTTCGCTGGATCGCTATCCCATTAAATCGCTGTTTTATGTAGTGGAGGGGAGCCGATTCGTCTCATGGAAAAGGGATTAGCGAGAGTGGACCGGTTTTCTACCGCGATGAAGGTTTCACTAAGACACACGGAGACTCAGGGGATTATTCTCTCATCATACATTTGAAATCGATGAAACGCAAGAAATATTGGGACAACAGTCCCATTAAGAAAGATTCAATCTTTTGAAAAATTAAAGTTTGTCTGTGCGTATTTATTTTTCTTCAATTACATATTGCTTACTCCTTCTTTCTCGGAGAAATTAGGTATAATATATAGATATATCAATTTTAATGGGCAAGGAGAAAGATAGTAATTTAATAAATTGATTCGCACTTTTTATGCCATCATATGATTGAAATTAGAGTTGTGTAATATAAGCATAAGTAATAAGAAAGCTATTAGATCCTTAAGTCGAAAATATGTGGGTACTAGGTTGTGAATCAGAAAGTAAAATTATCAAATTTTTAAGGTAGATTTAAGGTAATTTCATTTTAAAATAAAAATTAGTATATATTTCATATTGAAACAAAATACCTCATAGAACCTAGAACGCATTACTCAAAATGACGGAAAATATATAAAATATCCAATCACAGATAAATATATGAATTGAAAAAGAAGGAAAAGATAGTGATTTCATGAAATATTACATATCATTAACAAAAATATTATATAAATATTAACGAATCGAAGGTGAAGTCTCAACTAGTTAATTTTATGCATTACTGGGTGGAAATTATATTGATATCAATGACTAGAATCTGTTCGCTGTGAGATTCTTCGCTCAGTACGCATGCTTTAGTAAGGTTTAATTTTATACACCAGGAACTGTAAATTAAAAAAAACTAAATTGGTTTATCCATCCCAGAAATTTTCTTGCGGAGACAGTATTTATATTATTTTATAGTTTTTAGGGAAATATCTGCCCATCGATTCACGACTCCGAAAGGATTTAACATGACTGACGGGGGGAATGAAGCCAGAGTGTTGTTTCATTGCATAACAAAAGTTGGACGCATGACGCCTCCTGTCAATTTAATCGATCTGTGTTTTCCAATCTTGGGGGCGTTGTACATTATTTAAGGCGTTTCGTGGGAGGGTTGGGTGGGTCCAATTTGCTACAGTTTCGTCCATCGCCTGACTCGATCTCGCTCCCTCGTTTTCAGTAAATCGATAAATGATTTAAGGTCGACGGCACTGGGGTTTTGTCCAGGATGTTCCCGAGACCTCCATTTGGCCATAAATCTCCCTCACCCATCAATATCCAACAAGTTATATGCACCCGACCTTCTTTCTCAACCATAAATTCGACTCCTAGATCCCGGTCTGGTGGCCAACCGGGCCGGGGTTGTGCGAGGGTACAAAGTGAGAGAGGGAGAGTTCTCAGGAAACATTATTTGCGGGACCCAAAGGGATAGTGTTTGCTTGGATAGATTTTCTCACACAAGTTCCAAACATTCATCACAGGTGTGTAATTAAGTATCTTGTTAGAAGTTAGAATTTAAGTCGACTTATAGTATATTTAGATGTAGTTTATGGTTCACTGGTAGAAACTGGTTTAAACGTAACATCTACTACTTAGACTAAAATCTTCTACTACTTCCAATAATTTGGAACTCATAACATAATTTATCTCAATTAACGTTTGCCTAAGTTGAATTTCTTTATACTTTAATCATAACTACGTCAGTAAGTCCATACCATAATCATAAGTATACACTTTCTACTTCCCCCCAGCGCGATTTCCTAATATTCACCTGAAATTCCTATTTTTAAAGTCCCTTTTCTTCATTATAACCCTAACACTATACCATCTCTCACGATCTTCAGCAACCAATTCGTTGCAATATTCTGCTACCCTCTTAGCTGATTTTTTTAAAAGTTTCTCCGGCAAACGCTTTACTATTGGTCTTTAACTCCAATTCTTCCAGCTCGTGATTAACTCCAAATTCTTCTATGTTAACGTTCATCTAAAAATCATCAGTTGTTCACTCTCTCTAAATGTTTTATAAGTTTAACTTATTCAGTCTATAAATACATCTATATATATAGAGAGAATACGGCCACAGGGGTGGCGACGAAAAACACAGGACACAGAGAAAAATAACACTCACAAGTTTTTTCCAA
>WURS02088407.1:0-10028 GCA_011762765.2 Rhinocypha anisoptera
GATAATGGGAGTGGAAGGAAAGTAATAGCGCCTCAACTGTTGGTTGTTATTGAAGTGTTGAGAGGGTTTTCGTGTGATGACCTGTGACACTCCCGAGGAATTCCGATGACTCCGGACGCTTCCGTAAGTGTATAGTTCCCCTCCTTCGGAGGCCCCTGACAACACTCCTCGCCATCTCCGTCGACCTGGGATGAGACGGCCTCGCTTTCTTTGACTCCCTTGGGGATGGAGTGATACATCCTCGAAGAGTAGTTGGTCTCGAGTATTTTCTACGACTCTCCCGGGTTGATAGCCGAGTGACTAATTGAAACCATGAAGAGGAGAGAATTTTCGACGTGACAGAATCCCCTCGGAACTCGGTAGACCAGTAGAGAAACGTTCAGCAAATATTTTATGGCCATAGGGAGGCATTAAATGATGTAAAAATAGTCATCTGGTTCCGTGAGCGTAAAAAATCAAAGCGTCGTGGACCCAGGAACGTAGGAGAAATTTCCTGAGACAAAATAAGCTGGATTAAAAGAAAACTAAACTTCTTTCCTCCGCCTTTAAATTGAATGGTTAGGTGAAGGAAGTAACCGCCTACACTCTGAGATCTAAAGTTTGTTAATTTCGTAAATTGAAATAATAAAACCCAGTATGTCTTCCTTTGTCTTCTGCTTAGCATTATGTTCTCGCACTCGCAAAGTCCCATTGCTTCTGCTTACCAGACAGATCGCTATTAACAATTTCTTTTATTATTGAGCGTATTTAGGAGACACTTTGTTTATTCTTTATAACTTCAATTGTGTAGGTACATTCCTGGTGAAATATCACGTATAACTTTTCATTTTAAACCGAGGTCCTTAGGAAGGAATAATATGCAATTGAAGAAGAGAGAATTTGATATCACTTTATATTTCATGTAATTTTGAATTTTAATATTTTAGCCCTATGTTCATTTATTCTGTCACGAAATAATGATTATTTAATATAAAATCATAGAGATACCAAAAAGATTAAATTTAATTCAATGCCATGTCTTGGAATTTAATATCGGCCTTCCTAATTAATGAGAAAAATAATCATTTTAACCATCAGCCAAGGCACTGTTGTCTCTCCTTTCTTCTCGTTTTAGGAGAAAGTCCTTTTGTTGCAGTCTCTAGGAAGACAGTTAGTTCAAAATGCCCTATTGTAATACTTTATCCCTGATATCCCAGAGTATATATAATTGTTCTCTCGGAAACGAGTCAGCTTCACATTCTCACGATTAGTTTCAGCCATCAGAGGCTATTAGTTAAGAAATTAAAAGAGTCATTTGGCACAACTCGTGAGTAGCTAAGTACTCGCTCAGTGCAGATATTCAAGCTGTCATCACCAACTGGTTGAATGTCTTTATAAAAATGTATTAACAAGGCAAGTGAACAATGTCTTCATTTGATTCCAGAGGTATATACAAACAAGGTACCTTTATACTTTTCCTTACACCTCCTAAGCATATGATAAATGTTAAAAGACGAAAGTACGCATTAAAATTTGATTTTAATAATGCCTTTTTAATAAATTATAGTGTAAGAAATTTACGAATAGTGTAAAAAGCACTAATAAAAGCATTGGAAAATATCCTTTGATGTCTCTGTGATTCAGACATCTACGCAAAACGCAAAGATGTTGGTGATGAGATGTAAAATTTGGACCATGTATTAATTATCTTGAACGAATGTATATGCGAATGAATAATGAATGTTCTTTTAAAATACTCTTTTGAGGTTTCATTTTTCATCCCTTGAGGTAACTTTTTTATGGATCACGCGCTAAGTTTGATCCCGTCTAGAAATATCAAGTATTATCTTATATTTAGTCGGATTATGGAAATATGGCAATTTTTAAAGTGTAACAGTGTATGAGTTGAGGTCATGATATCCTAGTTGGTAGAAATATTGAGCATGAATAGGTTGCACTGATTAATATGTAATTCTGGTGACTTCAGAGTTCACTCCACTTCTGCAGCTAGACTCAACCTTAGGACTTTAGGTCTTAGGACTAGGTGGGCTCTACACTAATATATCCAACCATTGGACGTGAAAACTAGTGGAATAGTGATCGCATGTAAATGTTACTTAATATAAATGTAAACACTAGAAATATGTTTTATATTTCCTCAATTATAAACAATTGCAAAAATTCATTTACTCACATAAACTTAGGCAAAAACTAGATTCACTTCAAAATAATCGTGTTGATTTGTCTCTATTAAATGATGATGTTCCTTAAATTATAAGCAAAAAATTATCATCATCTAATTTTCACAGTATTTTGCAAATTAATCCATGTTTTAAATATACTACTGCTGACTATTCAGTCTAAAATGGGATTTTATTCAACTCTCCTGCCACCATTCGAATGGCAAAAACTACATCTTGCTCAAACCGCTGGCTGTTTGCGTTAAACGAATTGAAATGCTCAAGGACCACCAATGGGATTTAATTAGGGTACCGAGTGATATACACGGACATTAAGACTTTTGCACTTGGGGGGGGAAGAGCGACGTTTGGTGAGCTATTTGGAGCTGCAATTAAAGAATATTTCGAGACGGTTCCAATTAAGCGGGCGATAGAAAAAAAACGTGAGTTCGAAATGGCGAGAGATTTTTTGTCATTTATCAGCTCTCGTTATAGCGGACTTCTACTGTATTTGCATTGATTGTCCTGACAGTGAGATAAAACCCCTTTAGAAACTACGCCAAACATCCACAATACCACACTGCCAGCATTGAAAATTCCTGTTGACTCACCAGAAGCATAAGGGGCGACAAAACGACCCAGCAGCTCTTCCAGTATAATTTCACCAGCCATGGCAGTTTCATTCCCATCTCCCTTATGTCATCCATGAAACGGTTTGGACCTATCGAATAATGGAGGAAGTAGACATTTAGAAAGCTGAAACGCTTTAAAGTGCATAAGACACATATCCCAAAATGTTTTGGTCTTACTACCAGTAGAAACTATAACCAGTGAAGCAATTGGCATGGACAACCTGATTCAACTTAAATTCTCTCTTTATGCTGTCCATTTTGTCCATATAAAGATTGTTATATCTGTCTAAATGTTGTTTCCAGTATTCCCTTAGATCTTTTCATAATTTGACAATCATATCAACAAACAATGACTGTAATCTTAGCTGATAAACACATAAAAATTGGTAATTTTGTACATAAGAAAGTAGACTAAAAAATAGTAATAATTGGTACAGGTATGTACTGAGCAACCCATTGAAATTAACATACCATAGATCCACCCAACAAGGACCGTTTCTGCAATACCAATAATCAGGATGGACCACGCGGCCGAGTTCCAATCGAGCAGAGTGAAGAGGTACACTCCTCCCTCGAAGCACATGGGTATGCCAGCTATGAAACAACAGGCGCATGTGCCCAAGCCAACCAGTGCTTTATGTGCTCTCAACTTTGGCCACTTGTCCATTATTGCTGTTGTGATGGACTCCAAACCAGCAATCTAAAAGTGAAAAAAAATTTCGTTTGAATATTTTCTTGCTGTAGTGTTCTTCTATAGGGTCAAAAACATTACACATATTTTTATAATTTATGGAGAAAAATGTCACTTTAATACACACAAAGGGAATGTTTATGCAAATGTGGGAAATGTATTATTAGAACATGGAAAAAGCAGCCAGAGAGAGACTGCAAATTATTTCAAATCGCTTCATTCATTTGGGGTTAGTTACAAGAGGAGACTCAATCTTACCTTGATATAAAGACAATCTATCTATTTAGTATCAACATTTATATTCATATTAATCAAAAAATTCATATTTCCTTTTAAATTAACTGGTTATTATAAATACTCATACATTCAAACCAGCTGAAAAAATGTCCTTAAAATACCCATTCCTCGTGTTTACCATTTGTTCATAAGATTAACAGATAATACTCATAGTAAGCAGGACATTAGGAGAAGAATTTTGTGAAAGAAGAAAGTGTATATGGGGAGGAGAAAGAGTAGATGAGGGAGGTACTTGCAGCGCAAATGTAAAGGAGAAAAAGCCATACATAATCAAGAGCTTGTAGACAAAGAATTGCATGACCTAGAAACCTGGTTTTTGAGGAAGCAGTGTGAGTGTGGGTTTGTAGATGTGGGTGTGGAGAAGGACGGAGAGATGTAGATGATTAAAGTGGTTTTAGATCTGGCAGGTCCGGTATGGACAATACATTTTGTTTAGAAACCTTAATAGAGAAACATTCTCTGCTGACATAGAAAAACAATGTCGGCTGTAAAACTGGGAAGTAGTTTATCTAAGGAAATTGGAACAACAAAAGGAATATTAAAAGGGTCATTCACCAAATTTATCTAAAATGTACATAAAAATAAAATCAATTGAAATGACAACAAAAATGTCAGAAAAAAGGAGTGCAAATTGATGATTCATGCATTTACAAACTACTTTTTGCAGATGACCAAGTATTGATTGAAACAGATGATGATGATACTGCTTACTTGACTTGAAAACTTAATGAAGAATTCAAGTTATTGAGCCTAGAGATGAATTTTTAGAAGATTTCATTTGGCTCAGGGAAATAGAGGAGAAGATTTGGAGGTATTTTTAAAGGAAACATCATCAAAATATGCAATGAGTTAAAATTATCTATAACGTACAGCCAAGTTGTTGAGAGGAGACATAATTTATCCAATAAACCAATGCTGTAAGGCTAAAAAAAATCTAAATTGAATATGCTATTAAATATAAACTAAAAGAATATATATCACTTCATCAAGTTTTATTATTAAATATACTTAATACTTAATGAATTTGGAATTTGGATTTAAAAAATAGAGAATTAATTACCTGACTTCCCAAACCAAGGCAGAATAGCATGAAGAAGAACATGACTGACCAAAGCTGTGGCTGTGGCATGTGGAGTACTGCTTCTGGGTATGCCACAAATGCCAGCCCTGGACCAGACTGGACCACATCAGGAACAGACACGCCCATGTGGTGAGCGAGAAATCCCAAGATGGCAAAGATTGAAAATCCCGCAAGGATGGACGTGAAGCAGTTGACAAAGGTCACTATGACTGCATCCCTGTTGGTATGAAGCAAAGGTACCCCATTGCATATAATTTGTAATAACATTACTATGACAGACATTGAAATTCAGATGACATGTGGATGAAAACATATACCCCGGTAAGGCAGTCGTAGCTTATTCATTTCTGTCTAAAGAAAGATATCAATGCTTTATTTACTTGTATTCACTATCTTCCACAAGTATCCATATCTCACTGGATGGATAAATCTTAAATATGGTGGAGGGCCATGCATGTCTGATGATCCTGGTATTGTCACACCTGCTAAATAGATCAAAGATTATGTTCCATTCACTGTCTGTTCCCATGAGAGGCAGCCATTCATGTGAAAAGCATAACTCTAAAATAAAATATTGGCTGATGCTACTGGTAAAAAACACCCCAATAATTGTGTATAGCATGCATAATGGACAGAAATGGTGAAATATTAGATCATTGCATCAATCATTAGGGTATTCTTTTAAATGAGACAGAACTTATGAGATTGATTAAATTAGGAGAAGAGGCATTTAAAAAAAAACAAAGTGAGTGACGACAGGGATTTCATCCACTCATAATTATAGTTCATTCATAATTACAGCCAAGCATGCTAACCAACAAGCTAACTTGAGTGGAATTGTCCTCATCCGTAAATATCCGTGATTGTTCTCCCACAGATAGTTTAGAGTTTGGTGCTGTTAAAAACTAATAAAAAGAATCACTTCTCTAACCTGCGCTCAATGTTCACAAAGCCATCTATTCAAATTTAGTTTAAAGACAACAATAAAAAGCTTTAAGTTATACATATGTACTTTCTATCTTCTGTCACAGCACTCAAAAGTCCTATCCTTCTTGCAACCTACTGCTTGCTTTCCTAATGTTCTACCTTATGACACAGACTTCAAAATGTTCCCTCTACTGTTCCATTTCTACTATCAACTTTACCTGACCTATTCTTAACTTTTTCTGACTCTCAGAATAGGGGATCATTTATTTGAAAATCACCATGGAAACTTTAATGTGACATTTTGAATAGATTAAGAGAAAGAAAAAATTAATATACTTTGGCCTCGGCCAAGGAGAGTTTTTTCAGAGAAATTTGACGTAATAAAAAGTGGACAGAAGGGATTCTGAGGCAAATAGGGTGTCGAAAGAAATATTACAAGAAGATAGAATGATAGGCAAGGAAAGCAGCAAGACAAAAAGAATTCCTTAATGGAAAGAGAGGACACACAAGGTACAGAATACAGGATGCTGAAGGTTTGGGTCATTCGCTCAATGCAAAATGCATTAACCCCTAGACTGCGGAATGCGTAGATCAACATTTTGGCGTGCGACTGTGGAGAATACATACATGTACGTGCGACCACCACCTTCGCACCCTCCCTACACCCTCTCCCCATATTATATAGCCCGAACTTTCCAAAGAGGTTCGTAAGGCCACACTTTCCTATTGTTCCAGAATAGGGCATCCCTTTGTAGTGCTGCTTATGACGGTTCTCGACCTTCGGGCGAGTTTGACGAATGCATTTCATCCGCCAAGATTAGGGAAATTCTCTTCTGACCCACCCTCATTATTTCCCTTAGTTGTTTCTTGAGTTTTTCGGTTGAATAATAGTTATAAATGAAAGTATTTGCATACTGTTTGGTACCTGAAGATGAGGCCTATGCCTTGAAACTAGTTGTACCAAATAAAATTTGTGGAAAAGTAGTGTTTTTATCATTTCAAGGAACATGAATTTCCACATAGTTGAGCCTGCAAATATCGAATATATAATCACTCAATTAGTCCATTGTTATAGGTGGTGTATTGGTACTTTTTAAGGTTTTTAATACTTTAATACTAAATATTTTACATATTAATGGTGTAAATAACTGACACTTTAATTATTGACCATTTTCTGGTACATGTAACTCCCGCTTCCTGCCCTACTCCTCCAAACCATATTCCACTTTCCACCAAGATTCCGCGACATTCGAAAGTGAAGTATTTCTTGTGTCCGGAAGACTTTCATACATGCTAGTGCCTTTTCACCTGCTGGTCGTGTTTCTCAATTCCACATCCATTTTGTTTGGTAGGAGGGAGTGGTAATAAAAGCATTTCTTCTTCTACTTCTAAGTGTTACCCTGCAAGCCGCCGCAAGGGCGTGTGGCAGGGGGTGAGCCACCACCAAACATTCACATTCACTCCCAACTGCAAAAGTTAAGAAACACATTGCACTAAAAATGAAACAACCCGCATGCAAAACAAAATATCAGAACACTATCCACAACATGCGGAAAATGTTAGACTTCTGAATACAAATCGTTTCACAAAAAATATACATATCACGCGGAAACAAAGTAAAATAGCATTTAATATACAATAAAGGAAACGAGAGAAAACATGCAGGGCATTGATTCACTGTCTATTTTTCAAGTGTATGAGTGTCTGTATATATATTATATACATAAATATATGCATACATACATGCTTAATATAAGAGTCAATAAATAGGGGTGAACATGTAAAAGAGTCATTTACAGGAAAGTTCTTAAGGTTTCGAGAGTATGACTGTCTTATTCTAACTGAGAGAATGGAGTGACTCCCTTCTCTCCATTTAAAAATATGTCCCGTTCAGCTGTATTTATTGACTCTTATTTTCTTTTGTACACTGTATAGCGTTTTCCTACTAATATATCCCTTGATTTACCTGAGGACCTTATTGAATTTATCGAATGTTGGCTAACAAGGTCACTTTTTTGACAAAGGCTACTTAATTGGTAAAGGCCACTTTTTTGATAAGGATCCGATCGAATCCGAAAACTTTTCCTTGCAATTTAAAATATCATCATGTTTCTATCGTAGAAAAGTAAAATATAAACTTTTTATATGAAAAAAGGCTTTTGTTGATTGTAACTGTGAATTTTATGATCACAGAAAAAGATCACAGATCACTTCTTCTACGCTACCTTTGGCCTTTTAAACCAAATTTTTGCAGGCTGATAAAAATATGCCTGGGGTATCATCACATTCAATATATTTTCTTTTCCATCCATGTTATATTTTTCATGCTATTTCTACACTAACTAATGGTGTAACAGTCCATTGCAAAAATTTAAGTTTCGAGAAATGATATAGTTTATAATGACCTAATTATTTTTCATTTTTCGTGTCACAATTATTTAATTTTTAAAAGTTATTTCACTCAGGACAAGAATGTATCATAAAAGTTATCATATTATAGTTTGTCCAAAACTAATCAAGCCTTACTTTCATATTTCGAAGGGTATTTATTATGCGAAGCAGAGAACTTTCTGGATAAATGGGATAATTATATGAATGGATTTTCTTTTCTGAGAGTGCTTCAACTTGTACACATGAGCACCACGCCGGTGGTCATGCAATGACAAAGTTTGCCAATTTATCAACGTGGCTGAGTTTTTACAAGACTTATTTCGAGAGTGTTTTCGTACGGATTTCAACAACCGCGTTCAACTTCGACACGGCCGATATATATTCTTTATGTGTTTGCAACTTTCAACAGCAAAGTTCCTATCCTCCCCAGTTCCTTTTGTTGCGATGTATGTATTCTCGAACAACCCTCACTAAGTGATCAACAAATTTTAAATTATCCTTTTGCCATCTCTTGTCGGAGGTATATTTACAATTACTGCTATTTATTGTATACTCTTCTTTTCGTGTAAATTTGGAGGACTGTACATGAAAGCTACGTATAAAGTTCATCCTCAGATGGGAAAGTAGTTCAATAATATCTTCATTTCTCTGAAAGGAAGCATTCCAATATATCCTACCATGCACTTCTTTAAAATGTAAGCGTGTTTCTTTCGGCAATTGGTAATTATTGGCGTTTCTTAACGTATATGTCTAATGAGGAGGAAGCGATTGTTAATTAGTCTTATTCAATTTTCCTATAGGATGACCTGATGGCATGCACCCGATGATGACGCCAAGCGTTGAAACTAGTTGTACTAATAAAATTTCTTTTGTGGAAATGCAGTGTTAAGATCATTTTAGAGCAAGATGAATTTCCACAAAGTTGAGCACAAAACCCTTGAATTCTAATTCAATCTAGCTTTATAAAAAAAATCGGAATTTTTTCAAGCTGTTTTCTTTTCATTTTGAATGAAGCCTTTGAGACATTATTCAGCTGATGTTTGATGCTGCTTTTTGCACAGATGAGCACTAGAAAAGAGGATTAAAAACACTTCAGTTTATCCATCTATAAACGACGTTTAAAAAAAAGTTTTTTTCTTAAAACCAGAAAATTAAACTTTTGATGTTTTTGCTTAGAATCGTAAAAAAACTAAAACTCTCTTCTCCCCCTAAAGTAAACCTAATGAGGATGGTAAATGGTGGGACAAGAGGCGAAATCGAACCAATCCCGGAAGTGTTCTCCGCGTGTACACTTTGGAGGCAGTGGCGGGTGGAAAAAAATAAATGAAGGTAATGTATCCTCTCGTCGGAAAAAAGGAATCCCTCCCCCGGCGGAGTATTTCGCGAGAGAGAGAGATTGGTCGCTGATGCTGAGTTACGTTTACATTCCGCCGGAACCACTATATGAATATTCGGGGGAGCCCCGATACATCGCGCGTCCGCGGAGAAATTTTTCTTTTTTTTTTGCGCGAAAAATAATAAACGCCGTCCGTTTCTGTTTTGTTTTTTTTTTTCTCTCTCTCTCTCCTGGCTTTCCTCGTGTCCATCCTGCGTAGTACGTACTCCGCCGCAGCGCGGAGTAGCAGAGCAGCACCGGCGTCGGCGGCTCGCCGTTCCCCGCGGAATAATACTCCCTTTTGTCTCATTCCTCGTCGTCCCGTCTCCTCCTGCTCCAGATCCTCCTCTCCCCACCTCTCCCTCTCCTCTCTCTTCCTTCGTCCGCTCGCGCCCACTCCCGTCCGCCGGTCGAGACTCAACTTCCACTGTCACCGTGTCCCGTGGGGTTGCGGGGGGTGGGGGGGTGAGTCTCG
>WURS02088418.1:0-23976 GCA_011762765.2 Rhinocypha anisoptera
ATTTGGAATGAGGTAACTTTACTCTCCATCCCTTCCCCCCTCACTCATAAGAATGGGAACAAACTTCGGCTTTAAATGATGTAGGCAACTTGTATCGTATTTCTCCTTCTCGTCCGATTCATTCTTTTCACAGCATACACATTCTCTCCTTTCTACACTCCCCAATCTCACATACATACTCGTACTTCTCCAGGACTGATTATTTTATCATTTACGGCTTAAGTCTCCCCCCTGGGGGGGTTTCGGGCGGAAATGGGATCTTTCTCATGATCCCGGGGAAGAGCTTTCTCACCGATAAAGTTTTTTTATCTCAACCATGTGTTTTGAAACTCACACCTACCTACATCTTTACTGTGACGTGACCCTTTCTTCAAGGATGTTGTTCTGGTTGTTTGCTATTTCCAGTGCGCTCAACGCCCATTCAGTTCTATCTGCCCGATTCCGTATTATATGATGAGGTCAAACATATTATATAATTATTTTCATCATTACTGTATTGTTGTCTAGGTTTGTTGAATAAATAGTAAAGTAACAATCAATGTTGAGGACTAAAGAAGTCGGTCGAAGTAACGACCAACGAACAAAATAATTTTTCTTACCGAAATTGAAACCCTAAATATATTTGTTTACTATTTATGTAATATTAAACAATTTTATTAAATTATAAAGTAAATAAACTTAAGTGTTACAGTCATTTTTCTGTGGTGATCTCCCTCTATTTAGGAAAATGAGGCAGAAGGATAAGTTCACCATTTATGAAAATGAGTGTCCTCAGAATTTAGTGCATACTCTTAATTATAGAACAATCGGAAGATTATTGAAAAATCAGACGTGGATTCAAGAAATTAATCATCTATTATTTGATAGGAAATTATACGTTTTTTATGTCTAAATTACTTATGCAGAAGTAAAACTAAAAATTCTTATAATCGCGAATGTAAAAGTCGTTATAAATGTGATTTGGAAAAATAATATTTTTGTCATAGGAAAGTTTGATATAAATATACAGTTTCCAAATCGGGCAGTTGAATTAAATAATAAACCTGTCAATGTGAATTTACTAATTATAATAGTTACATTCCCCTTAATGACATCGTGTGTAAAACTTGGGAAGGAAAATGGAAAATGAATCAAAATACGATGGTATATAAGTAAGTATATTTCATGAAGCCATTTGTCACAATTTTACAGGTAACAGACCCTGTTAGATTATATTCAAAGATTATAAACATATTTATTTCTAAATATACTTCAAGGGAGCTAATGTAGTAGGGCTGTTATGTGAATAAAATAATTTAAATTTTATATTAACCTTTATTGCTTGCTTTTTTATTTAACTGGTGAAGAAATGTCTCTTTCATTTTCAGACACAATAGAGCACAAAATTCCTTGCAACGTCTCCTTTTGTGACATTTTTGTGCATAATTTTACTTTTATAACCTTCCATTTATTAACGTTTAATAGGATTCATTTGTTTTAAAACAGAGTCCGTACGGGTAGAGTGCACATTTTCTCTTTGGTGTTCAAAAAGAAAGAAAAGGGAAAAATGATGATGCTTAGTATGATCCTAAAATCTCAAACAAATTACTATAAATTGTAGAACAAAGAAATTGCCACTGTCAAGTTAAAAAATCTGCGGCAACATTTCTTCGATTTGATAGAATTTCCTTAGCCCGAAATCTGTCAGGCTATGAAAATATTAATAAATTTAAGGAAATTTGAGTTTTGAAAGGAATCTCATAAATAATTAATTAATTATGATTTTTTATTTGCTTTTCATGGAAGTGAGATTTAAATATAGCAGATAGAGAATGAACTTTATAGAAGCTACTGAAACGAAATATATAAAGCTAATAGGCAATGTGCAGACAACTTTATATGTTGAAATTCTACCTGAAAGAGAAGAATCCTACACTAATATTTTACTAAATACTAATTCTCTACAAAACTATAATTCTTTACTAAAAGATAGTGAATGAAAACTATGGAAAATGTTAATATATAATGAAAACTTTTTTGGAAGGACTAAGTAGTGTAAACCTGATTTGGGTCCTCCCAAATACGGTAAAATATTTTGTGAATACAAATGTCATTTACCAGTTTCAAAATCCATATAAATGTTCGGTTTCAATTTTATAAAATAATTTTTCTACAGTGTGAAACTTTCATACTCATTCTCTGTCGAGTTCAAAGGATTTTTATCTTAAAAATGAAATTTTGGAACTTGAATATTTTTCTTTCCCGTCCCTCTGCCATTTTTTCCTGACCCTTCTTCTTACTTGGTCTAGTCGAATCATTTTTTTCCAATTGCCTCTAATTTATAGGGTTTAAGCTCGTCTTTTATTTATTATTCCTTTGATGGCTTTACGGCGTCTTATTATATGAAATTCTTTCATGGAATCGTCGGTATTTGGCTCAAGTTTATCGGAAGGGTATGGAAAGAATAATTTGTTAATTCCACAGGAGACAAACTGTGGAATTCTAAAACTATCTTATATGCATATCCTGAAATGAATTCCACAAACCATCGCCTCAATCTCTTCAATATACTCATTGAAATTTATTGATGAAGAAGGACAATAACACTTTGTCAGTTCCACAATTCTTCATTTAAACGACCGGTTTCCTCAATCAATCAGGTAATGGACTTGATGATATCCACTATTAAATAAAAATGGTCGTTCCAAAAAAAGATTGGTGAGCTTCCAAAATTTTTGTATCCTCTACAGCAAATTCTTTGTCTGAGATATGCATAGCTCCGACTGTGGCTGGGGATCTCGACTGGACATGGTTATTTCACAGTTCATCAGAAATTTAAATCTTACAACTTTAATCGTACAACAATCTCTTAACCTTGTATCTTATCAATTAATAGGATTTACCTTGTTGTGTTACAAGTGTACCCAGCCTAGGAAAAAATGATGGGAGTTGGGTCCCTCAAAGATCCCTCGCATTTAAGTGGTGGAGGAGGATTGTAAATGTTACAGCATCAGCTGAGTGGTATTATTGCTATCTTAACCATGGTGATCGACTCTTCACCCAGAAGGAAGAGTCGATCGAGTCAGGAGAGTTTTACCACATAAGAGTCCGTTATATCACGCGTAGAGGCTGGGAACCTAGGTCCTAGGGATCCTTAGGAAGACCCTGCATGTTTTCTCTCGTTTCCTTTATTATATATTAAATGTTATTTCACTTAGTTTCCGCATGACATGTATATTTATTGTGAAACGATTTGTATTCAGAATTCTAACATTGTCCCGCATGTTGTGGATGATGTTCTTTTATTTTATTTTCCATGCGGGTTGCTTCATTCTGAGTGCAATATGTTTCTTAACATTTTCACTTGGGAGTGAATGTGAATGCTTGGTGGTGGCTCACCCCCTGCCACACGCCCTTGCGGCGGATTGGAGGGAGATGCTTAGAGGTGGAAGTAGAAGGAAGGTGCTCTTCACTCACAATCCGACGGTCTTCTGAGGTATTACGTCCACTCCCGCTCTCGGATTGAATAACTATTCTTTGTGTGTGATGGTTTATCCTTTGTGTGTTTTAATGTAACTAATCCATTGTGTATCTGAATGTAACTAATCCATTGTGTATCTTAATGTAACCACACCCACTGAAGCCCCAATTTTGCCATTTTATTTTACTAAGCCATTACTTTGTTTATTTGCTTTTAGGTTACCAAGCCTTGTCCAGGGCTAATCGTTAAAACCTTCAACTTTCATCTGTTAAACGGTTCGCGAGACTTCGTCACTAAATATAATAGAACGTGTGTGCGAATGTTCTAATGTGGGCTCAATGTATTTCCTAAATATTCTACTCTTCATGACTTCATGGGTCATTTGTTAATACAAGCTCTAGGAGAATAATAGTTTGCCAGTTGCTTTTGGATCCATATTGATAAAATGGTGTTATTCTCCCCGGCCACCGCTAAAACAGAACCTTAAAAGTAGTTTTTACCACGTCACCAGTTTCGTAGATAGACTGATTTATGCAACCTGTATCTAATCTCTAGTAGAATCAATGCCTTCCTTTGAACTTGAGAAGAGTTTTATTACATACAGTTACTTGGTTGTTACAGAGTTACATAGTGCTAGGTTACAGAGTTGTTGATAACTTTTTGTTAAGCGCCTCATTCGGTGCACCTTCCTAGGTTTATGCCTTTCAGATAGGACACACATTATAAAGGATATATCTACCTGTAATAATTCCGAGGATTGATGCTAATTGTTTTGACAGCTGGTTATTTAGGTGGGAATTTTAAAGAGAATTAGGTAATTTAAGGAGAATTTGTGTAGAAGTTGGCTGAATTTTTTTACCGTTTGCGTTTCCGTTCAATTCTGCGTTGACAGAGTGATGGTTTTTTAATAACTATTATATTTCCTCAAAAGATACAAAAATGACAAAACACGACCGGTTTCGGCGATGATCGCCATAATCTGGTGACGGCCTTCACAGTGAACTTTCTGCGTTGACAGTTGGAAATGTATCACAAACTGATCCCATGGCATTTTTTTAAGGACTTAGAAAAGTGTTTATTAATATAAATAGGTAATTTTAACAACTTCATAGTATTTTACACAATGTTACTCCTGTCGGTATAATAATGTACATGGATGCAATTACAAATAAGAATGGAAATAACACAAAAATAATTTACAATGACTTCTTTCACAAAATAATGTCATAAAAGTTTAATAGACTTAAATATTCTTCCAACTGATTGTAATAAAAATCATTCTGACTGTGTACATTTTTACTTCTCACCTCCCTTGCACTTTTCGGATCGGAAACATAATTAGTGGTCCAGCTAAGCCGCGTTATTCGGCTTGTCAGCAATTGCCATCTATAGCCAATCCAACATGTTCCAACATTACAAATAACCCTTACCATAGAATACACGGATACATCTGTGTCAATACATCAGCTTCACAACTTTTACATTTCCATATCTATACATCGTTACCTTTCCAAGAAACAAATTTTTATTTCCCTTTTCACCTCACTTTGTGTGTTTTGCATTTTCCAATTTTTAGGCAACTCATTGATTATTATTGGTACTATCACTCCCAAATTTCTCTTCCTATGTAATGTATAATATTTTTCAACATTAAATTTTATATAATCCCTTAGTGCTAAATTACTTTTTGTTATATCCTGGGTTTTGTATATGTTACTAAAATAATTGTTAGTGATAACCACATATTTATATAATTTGTCCACTATTAGAATACCCAAATATTTCTTCTTCTTTGAATTTATTTGCATTCCGAATTTTTTCTTCAACCATTTTCTTCAAGAATTAGCTTTGTTTCTTTCTTATCATTTCCATATTTATTATAACACTAGCACCCCAAACAGTGATACCATATCTATGAATGCTCTCAATTAATGCAAAGTAAATGATTTAAATCATTTTCATATTTATTACCCTGGGCATATAATTAAATTTGCAAAGTAAATAGTTTGGCTTGTTGTTTATCTTAGTAATATTAGCGCTGAAATTAAGATTTTGGTCTACTATAACTCCCAATTAGTTATATTTAACAACCTGTTCCAACATGGGACATTGGCAATTTTTTACGACTGATTGTAAGGATGTATGGGAGTGTGTCTGTATTTTGATTTCTCTAATATCACATACTTTATGCTTAACGTGCATAACTTTTGATTTATTTTCATTGATTAATAACCCATATAGTATAAAATAGCATGAAATTAATTCATTTAAGAGTTGAACTACAATCCAATGATACCACAGTAAAAAGGACTGGTGTACTAGGAACTTAACTAATGCATTAAAAAATCACAATATTTTAAAGAAATTCTGATGGAATAATCATGTGCGCTAGAAAACTTGTTTACGTAAAGGGTCTCGGCGTGGATTGAGTATTTTTTATATACTGATACCAATCCGCTCCCACAATACGACTGTGATTAAAAAGGAAAAAATACAATTTTACCAATAATGTTTCATTATATAGTAAGGGCCCGGGAATATGAGGGACCTGTGAGATTCAAATGAATCAAGAGAAAATTTAAAATGCCGATGAGAGACTAATTAAGAATAACTTAATAGAAGAATGAAAAATATACCCCTTAATAATATGAAGATCCAAGTCCTCATATTACTTTGGTAGAATTTAAAGTAATGATAATGCATTATAATTTACTCCCATAGTTTCCGGCTTCATTTCGGTGTAAGGTTCCATATTAATTTTTTATTTTATCTAGAAAATTAGAAAATATATTGTAAAACTGCACAGTATGTTGCTGTACAATGATCCCTGCATATTGTTTGCTCATAAACATAAAGATATATGTATATATAAATATACGTATGTTATCATAATTATTTACCTTTCTATTTTCGATAAATAAATGAACATTAATAGGAAAGGTGTAATAATACACTAAATGTGATTCGGAAAGTGTTAATAATGTACCGTTTCGAAACAGAAAAAATTACTCCCTAAACAGAGATCCTCATAAGGCAAAGTAGGAAATTAAGATAATTGATTGCTACTCATCCGTCCGATATAAGCGATTCAGAAAAAAATTAAGTTAGAGTTTTCCGCTCCTTATTCCTTTGGTTCCTATGCTTCAACTTTCTGTTCGACTTGCTACATTAAATGTGTGGAAATGAAAACTGATAATCTCGAAACTGAAAAAACCTCTTGCTTGAATTCATTGAAATTTACATTAGAAAAAACCATCGAAGTGGTATAACACGAAAGTTTAAGTATGGACAAATTTTGGTTAGTGTTTCTCTTTGAATGATGACTTTTTTTTATGAATCCAGATATATGAAAATAAATATTTATTAAGGAAATCAATGCTCTTTATCGAATAATATGAGGGCAGAATTAACAATCCAATTAGGAGAGAGACATATAGTGAAGAAAAATGATTATGAGATGTTAATCATGTGAATATCGGATAAGAAGAAACACGAAGAAGTGATGAAAGGGGGATGGGAGAATTGCTGAGAATAAATGGAGTACTGGGAAAGAAAAAAAGAAGGCAGGATAAGGATGGTAAACGATCAGAGGAGTGACGTTGGTGGGGGCCGAAGCGGATTGTTAACAATTTTATAATTAATGTTTTTTATGAAGTTATGGATCCTCATGATTATCCAATAGGTCATATTGGTTATAAAGTTGTCTAACTTGTTGTTATGGTGGAACATTAATTAATTTTCATTCAGATCCAAGAATAATGCTTCCGGAGTTCTGTGAAACAAGTAAAACGTGTATAAATTTCCGAGTAATGTAATTAATTTTAAAAAATCAAACTAAACCAATAGAACTGTACATTTCAGGCGTTCTTATCATTAAAAAAATCTAATTCGTGCCCAAAATAAACACTGTTGCATTAATAACATTAAAAACATTCTGCCATACGCCCTTGAGGATATCTTTAATATCAGTCGCAGATATATTTTAGTAATTTTTTTATCATATTTCATTTTTTTCACCACCACTTAGTGATGTATTTAATAATATATTGTATAACGCTCAGCTTCTTCCCGTCGTAAATAATGTAATGCTATTTACTATAAATGGTACATTAAAGTACTTCAGTGTATATTAAGCCTGCGATAAGTGACAGAGTAGAGTTAATATGCAATGCACATGATTGAAAAACATTTTTAAATCAACTTGATTATAATTGTACTCATTTCATCCTGTTCAAATTAATTAAAGGAAAATATACGACATATTTAGTTTTAGATGCAACTATTTAAAAGCCAGGAAATTATCTGTGGCTGTGGTTGCGCATTCCAGTCTTATTGCTATTTCCTTTCCTTCTTCGCAATTAGTGTGTAATGTAGTGATTGCTTTGAACTGTTACGTGTACGGATCTTGCAAGGAGGTCAGAGAGAGAGAGAGAGAGAGAAACATTCGAGGTCCCTAAGGGTAGTAGTCGATGTGTAGACTAGGGATCTATTTTCTCAACCATCACTTACTCCCCTTTTCCCCAATGGCATTACATCTCCCCCTTCATCGTCCTCTCATTCGACCTCTCTTCCCCGATATTCCACTCCCCCACCCCGTCCCTTTACCCCCTCCATCCTCTCTCCCCTCCTCCCCCCGTGCCTTTCTCTTCCTCCTTCGCCAAACTTCGGCTACCATCGGCCGCTCGGGAATTTTTATGGGTTGGGAGGGGAGGGAGAGAAGAGGGGAGGGGCGCTAACCAATGGGGTTGAATTCAGTGAGTCTACAGTCTCGCGCCTGGCCTTTCAGCGTCAACTGAAAGCGCTCGTGCCACGCTACACCCCCTTCCCGGTGCGTTTCGCAGCATTTATCCCCGACGTTCGTTAAACTCCCTTTAAGGCGGAGGGTCCAGCGCCACAGATTTTTCTTAACGTCCCCAAAAGACGTCCCACGGCGACGAAGAATCCCTGAAAACTGTGATGGAGAAGTGTTTTCGAAGGGTTTCAAGGATCGAGACAGGAAAAAAATAACCCGTGAGGAAAAGTGAATCACAGGAATAATCATCATCTTTATGTTCCATCGATCTGCGGGAAACTTGGGAGTTCCCCACCTTCAACATCGTTTTTTCCTTCGGTTCGTTCTCAGCTTATATGTTTCGTTCACGACTTTAGAAAAGTAACTTGACAGTGCCACAAACGTCTCCCAAGATTACTGAGGAATAATATGGTTAGCTGAAATCCTTTGGTGATTTTTTGCGAGTGTTTTGGAAGAAATCTCGGAAGCAAACTAATTTTTTTCTTGAAATATCCAACTGAATGGTTTGGAAAGCGGTGACAGCGGTTTTTTTGACCAAGGATTAATTTTTGTATTTTTGAAATCAGTGATAATTTTTTACTCCAGAAAGTGTTTTTCATTCTTTGGCTAACATGCAAAATAGAAGTGAAATTTTCCGTAATTATCCGTGAACATTACTAATAAATGCAAGTTCTTCCCAACGTAAGTAGCTTCAAAGGACAACTATTTCCTGGAAAGTTTCGGTGCTCTGATTTGGCAAGCATATATTTGAAAAAGTATGATTGTGATATCCGTGGTGTCCTAATTAAAGCTTCGTAAAGGTGGTGGCCTTCTGACTGAGGGTCCTTTTGCTTGGATGAGAAATTCAACTCTCTGGCCTTCCAGTGCTCGGAGTATAGCTCTTGCCGTCTCTATACATGGTGAGTCATTTACTATGGTCGATTCATCTTTAGTAGACTTAAATATGTGCATCATAATTTGATTGAGATGTGTTAAACTGTGTTAAACATTCAAACGTTATACGTTTGAAAATTTAGATAAATAGATTTTGGAAACTTTTCTACCACAAGATTTTCCCCTACGTAAATCGGTCTTCGTCAAGTTCTCGTCAGTCATCATATGAAATGTCGTTCTCAAGGAATGAAGTACATAGTAATACACGCAAAAGGTACACATCAACTGATGTGCACCTTCAGAAAACCTTCAGGAACACCAATAGATTAAAATTTTTTAGGAAAAGATATCTCTTATTTTGAATACCTCATTAGAAAATGTTTATCAGTGCTTCGTCTTTTTTAATAACAGAAATAATCGCAATTTTAGTGACTTTAAATACTTATAAATTTCGTGACTCGTTATAGAACGCCCTTAATATCAATAAATATTTGATATAATTTTGCTAGTTTACCGTGAAATCATATGGAATACTTTCACTGTAATATTTCTCTTTGAATTCTCCATAAATAATTACACACATTGAAGGACGAGTATGGCGATGTCCCACAGGGAGACTTACCCAGACGGCACCATGTGCTCGACAAGCGAGCATGAATAATAAAAGGAGTTAAGCAATTTGTTGAGTCTCCCTGTGGAACGCATTTTTATGCGTGGAAATGTGCGTAGGGATTCCAACGGGGATGTATATATTTTTTTTAAGAAGCCATACCTGGTTTCTTCCCTCGGTTATCCCTAACCAAGTCTTTTCGGAGTTGTGGTTTCACGAGCGGAGCAACGAAGGGAGAGTTGCGCGGGAGAGCTGTTATACGGGGGAAAGATTTAAAGTTGTACGGGTGCCGAGGTGCCCGTAAAACCGGACGGGGTGAAGAATTCTAAACAGGATAAAGGGAGCAAAACCAAGGGAATGGCCGCAGTCACACCGCCGGTCGCATGGGTAAATAAACAATGACTTCCATGCGACGGTGTTTTGAGTTTTATAAAAATTTCCCTTTCCTGTCCTGAATGAGGTAAAATATTGCGGTAATCCTCGTTTCCACCTAAATTATCTATTTCCTCCGATAATTATGTTGTCTAGTGAGGTCTTCTTTATTTTGAAATGTCACTTTTAAATGATTTATTACTCCAATTGTCATTAATGTATTTTCCCGCTTCCTTCTTTTTGATCGGGTCCGTTTTGTTTGTAAAGACCGATTTTCTTACAAGAGCGTTTCTTGTCCAAAAAATTTTTTATTTATTTCTGTAAAGATAAAATTATATAAAATCAGTCGTTTTTGTTCTATTTTTTATTTTATTTCATGTTTTTTTAAAAATATGAATTTTGCTCAATGATGAGATTGGTGACAAGTCCAACTTCTATTTCATTCCATCATTTCTTACATACACACGAATGTTGTATACTACTTCAAGTTTGGTCATTTAAGCTCCTTCCGTTCATTTCCTTCTTTCATCATAAAGATGTTCTTTGAAAACTGAAACGAGTTAGATGAAACAGTAATAATTTACCTTTCAAATTCTCTATCGTAATAGGTTGAGTCTGAATTCGGGAAGCCAGAATTCGTTTCAGTAGAAACTAGTTGTTCCAACGACGAATAGGATTTTCTTCGTGAGTAGGGATTACTTAATTATTCATGATTATCTCATAACTAAATGGCACTTGGTGTCCACAAAAAAATATTTTGAGATTTTAAAAGATGAAATTGTACACGCCAGTAATCCAGTCAGACGAATCGGCTTGTTTCAATATCTTAACAAAAATTGAAAGAGTATAAATTACAAGTAAAAACCATTAAAAAATAATATTTAATTCATTATTGAAAAAGGCATATTAATAGTTTCCATTAGTTGATTCAAAATCGATTTTTTAAAATTTTTGGTGATTCTCCCAATGTGATCCTTAAAAATTACTTTTTCGCCGAAGAAAATATCTTTTGATAATTGATAAATATTAGGTAGAAGAATATAAGAGTATAGAAAAAAAGTCATTTAATTTATTCTGAAAAGTTACTCATTGATATGGTTTTTTCCAATCGCAAATTCAAGGAATACTTTTATTACAATTTTTCCCTAATGTAGGAAATTCACTGGGATGTTATCTCTTTTCAAAGAGTCGCATGCAATTTGTAATCCGCATAAGACTCCTCATTTTTTGTGTAATATATTTCCCGACATATCTAGGAAGTTCTCAAGTGTATGAGCAATCGCTAGTCAGTAATTGGTTAATTTGAACGGAAATTACTGATATGATTATTGCTAGAAATAAAATTCAAAATAATTTATTACGCGCGCCCAATATGTTTTTTGGACATGAGGGAGATCAGTATTACTCCTGTGGTACCTTGAAATCGCATTGGGTGACATTCGAAGTTCCTAGGTCACCGAGGAACCTGTAGCCGTCTACGATTCCACTTTGCATCACACCGCAATTAATTAAATTTTAATGAGCCTTAGGGTTATACTCAAACGATGGGTAGCATTTGATGATCATCTTTCTATCAGATTATATGGTGCCTTCATTGACATCAATACCCAAATTTGACATAGTACAAACATGACAGATTTGACCTTATATTCCTACAGAAAGAATGACAAGTTGTTCTTCGATTATGACGTTTGAAAAACGCATTTTATTAGGAGTGGGCTAGGGAGTCTCTCCACATATCGCTCAAGAAAATACTTCTCTAGTGTAGTTAAGCGATTGCTTGAAAATAAATCCAGAGTAATGATCTCTAACGCCGCGACGAGAAAATTAGGCGCAGTCTATGTTCTTCTCGTGCGGAACGCGAAGGAACATAAGTCACGCGTACCAAAACCACATCCCTTTTCAACTTCGAAAATTTTCACGGCTCCGTAATTCCGACATTGCCTCGGAGCTGCAGTCATCTCCATTTTCACCCACAATCACCGAACTCTCGCTTCAGACACCGCTCCCAACCCCCCTCCATTTTGCCAATAGGCTTCGATAAAAGGGGTTGTCGTAATGAAAGGAGACGGAGGGAGCGTTTGGGACGGGCATCGGGAGAAGGATGGGAGAGAGAGAGAGAGAGAGAGAGAGAGGGGGGGCGCTCGGCGGGGGAGGTTCTGGGTTTTCGGGGCAAAAGCGTGAGTGTGTGTAGGGTGGAAGGGGAGAGGGTAGAAAGAGCAAAGTAGGGTGTTCATTAACGGTCCCCATGATTAGGCAGGATTAGTCTTGGAACTAGATCGAGTGCAACGTAGAGAAGCCAGATTTGCTAAATGCTGTTACGATCAACGTAGCAGTGTAACAAAGTTATTGGAGGAGTTAGGATGGGAACCACTCATTGATCGTAGGATGAAGTATAGGTTTAATTTATTGTATAAATTTGATGCAGATTACTTCAATGAGGAAGTTGAATGTATATTGAAAATTCCATCATACTATGGCATGATCAGGTCACGCCCGTAAAATCAGGGAGATAGATTGTAGAACAAATAGATTTAAAATGTAATTTTTCCCCCGAACCAATAGAGATCAGAATAAACTAGGTCTTAGGGATCCTTATGGAAGAGTAGTGTGTATATTTCATTTTCACCCTGCGTATTTTCTCTCTTTTCCTTTACTATATATTAAATGTTATTTTACTTTTTTTCCGCATGAGATGTATATTTATTGTGAAACGATTAGTACTCGTATTTCTGAATCTGACATTGTCCCGCATGTTGTGGATGGCGTTCTGATGTTTTGTTTTGCATGCGTGTTGTGTTTCATTCTGAGTGCAATGTGTCTCTTAACTTTTGCACTCGGGAGTGAATGTGAATGTGTGTTCGGTGGTGGTGGTGGTGGCTATCACACACCCCCTTCCGCCACGCGTCCCTTTTGCGGCGGCTTGCAGCGTAACACTTGGAAGTAGAAGAAAATGGGTCGCAGGGAAGGCTTCAGAGGCAAATTCAATCCCTCCGAATAAGTAATAGTATGGTTGCACCCACAGATAGTCAAAAAGTCCAGCAATCATTTCCAAACTGTCTGTTGCCACACTCTTTGGAGAAATGGAAGAGATTTTTGAAATTATCGGTGGGTTCCTGGCTGAGAATAGTGAAATCGAAGGGATACTGTCTCGTTTGTTTTAGTCAAGACCATTTTTTAAATGATTGTAACTTTAAAGGGTCGTGTCCGAAAAGCAAACTGCGGCGCAATGAATTGATCTGTTTTGCCAATAGTGCGGTACGAAGTCAGAACTCGGGGACCGATTCCAATTCTACTGCCGAGCAGCGGATCCCACAAACGACGGACACTGCCCCAGTAAAAACAGAAACCAGCCCAGTTGACTAAGTTTCGTCTCTTCAAACTTGATCTCGATCGCGTAGTTCCGTAGTCATGCTTGCCACTGCTCGAGCGACCGCTTTGGATGCCCGAGGAAACGGTCTTGCCATTAAATTGTTGATCGATACCGCGAGCCAAGGGACCTTTGTCACTGAATCCTGCGTTCGACGGTTACGTCTTAATCCCGATCAAATTAGGGCGCTAATTTTTGGGTTTGGAAAAAATAGTGTCTACTGGGATTGTCGACTTAAATTTAAAACCGTCGTCGTTTAGCACGTTGAATCATGATATCAAAGCAATGATATCGCGCGTAAATTCAGAAAAGGTTGTTACTACCTCTTTGCTGATAGCTAAGTCAAAGGTGGCACTAATCAAGCGAATATCTCTCCCTCGATTGGAACTGTTAGGGGTGGGTTTGGCTATGAATCTCATTGATTACGTCCAGGATATTTTAATCCATCACTGCGTAATTACAGATGCAATAGTATGGAGTGATTCCACGGTGGAACTTCACTGGATAAAATCCTCCCCTCACCGCTGGAAGTCCGTTATAGCTAATAGAGTCTCGATGGTTCAAGAGAAACTGTCTCCCAATTAATTCTGTCATGTCCCATCAGACTCAAACCCAAGTGATGTGGCAACGAGAGGAGCTCTGCCACGTCCGTTTATGGAGGGTTCAAGGTGGTGGGTGATGGGTGACGCTGAAACGGGCTTGTGCCAAATAGTAGATAGAACAGTGGTCACGGGTGCCAAAAGTAATTAGCCAAGAGAAAAAACAAGGTTTTTCTCACCAATGAGGAATTAAAACAGGCTGAGATACGTTTGGTTCGGTTAGTTCAAAAAACCGAATTCGATAAAGAATTAGAATTATAAGGAAACAAAAAGAGAGTACCCAGTCGAAGAACGACTTTAAGCCCATTTATAGATGAGGAAGGAGTCCTAAGAGTGGGAGGCAGATTGAACCATGCTAACATTTCGTTCAATCGAAAACATCCAATGTTACTTCCCAAGTCCCACAACTTAATGAATTTGGTAATCGATTATTACCATGAACTTTAGCTACACCCTGTAGCGCTTCACCTCCACTGCCTTATTCAAGCCAAATTCTGGATTGTAAATGCTAGAGAAGTTATTCGGCGGAGAATGATTCATTGCGTAAAATGTTTTCACGCTAATCCTAAACCTAAGGGACAGTTTATGGGGATAATCTACTTCCTTCTCGGTCGATAAAAATTAATGCATTTAGTATTTCAGGGGTAGACTGTTGTGGACCATTCGCTATCAAAATGGAAAACATTCGTAATGCTAAAATTTTGAATGGATATATTTTTTTGTTCGTTCGTTTTTCTACTAGAGCAGTCCTTTTGGACCTTAATTAGTTAAAAATAACTTTTACTCTCCACTGTATGGTCAAATATAAAATAAAATAAAAAGGCACAGTCCGGATTTCAATGTTCTGGCATCATCGTCAGGTGCATAAACGACAAGTAGAGGTATTGCGATCTTAATATATAGCTATGGAGGGGGTGGAAGGAGGGTTGTGCAAGTCGTAAGTGACCTGTGGGGGGTTAGTTGGGGTGGGAGTTAACAGGGCATTATCGGTTAACGAGTATTTTTCCCTTAAGGCAAGGTTAGCACACTCCCCCTCAGTACAAACGGTACTCTTCCCTCTTGCTTTATATTCCTTCGCCTTAATGTCAACACCCCCTAACTGCGGCTCCTGAACTATGAGCAAATGCACATTGCCGCTTGCAGGGACTATGGCAGTACTATGGAGGCATGGTATGGGAGGAAAGAGAAACTCTTAAGATAACAGAAAGGTTGGCTGAAAAGCATATTAATTAATTATTTTATTTATTTTTTAAAATATTTTATTTATATACTCCTAGCATGTTGAGTGACACTCGACATGCTATGGGTATATTAGGGATATTTAAATACAGTGGTATTTAAAAATTAAATTCCGAGGGGGCTACTGGTATATGGGATGAAAAAATTCCGAGTGCAAAGGGTTAATAATATGTTAACAGTTCAAAGCATTAACATACTTTCATACGTCTATTATTAATTATAAATCACAACAAAAAATGACCCTTTTTAAATATTCTTGCCTTGGTCAAAATATCTCAAAGTTTCTGGTATACCCTCTATGTACCTATTATACATCCTGATAAGAGAAGTATTTTCACAATACATAGTTTGCATTGCATCCTTACAAACAATGAATTACTTCTACAGCACACACTTGGTGCATGAAAATTAATTTTTTCAATCATCTGAGAGTCACATACACTAATAAAAATATCATATAAAAGCAATGTAGTACTTGTATCATAAGCTGCAAGATAATTCACCGTATTACACTCAAAAACATATTATTGAAACGATAAAAGTAGTGGAACAGCTCACCTTTCAGCCCCCCCGTGGTCAACGAGAACGGTCAAATTTGTCAATCTTTCAAAAAAAGGCAAAATTATATTTACCCCTCTTTAATCAAAGAAAATAAAAAAATAACATAAGTAGTATAACTTAACCATACAACCTTCATAACTAGTTATCACAAAAGACACCCGTCTGCCTTGCCTTTGGCAAAACACACCCACAACAGTTCTGCTCGGGTTGAAACCAGTCTCGTTTCTGAACTCGCGATACGATCGTCTTCCAATGTTCACCACTGGTAAGGTGCTGCCATCACTAGCTCGAGCCAATGAGAAGCCAAATGCTTATCATTGAACACTCCGCATTTTGAATTAGTTCGTTTTGGAAGAACAGTCATTTTCCTGCACGGACTGCCTTATAAAAGTCAGGTAGGCAAGAAACAATTGAGAGCGGTGCCACGCGGAGCGGTGATTGTGAGGGGCTGTCTGTTTTTACCAAGCACAGTTTAAATCACAAGCAGTTTAACACTTGTTAAAGTTTAACTTGTCAAAGTTGTCACAGCAATAAGTCATATATCTCCTTCTTTTTAGATTATGTGTACATTGAAGAGATCTAATAAGTTGCTTGAAGGGAAATAATTCTCCAATACAGGATAGATTCCATACTTCCTTAATGCCCTTAGAAATCACTTTTTTGCTTTCTCAACTTGTTTATATAGGAACTTCTTAACAATTAAGTGACCAAATAATAGATCTACACTCCAGCCTGCTTCTCACCAGAGCATTATATAACTCAACCAAATGACTAGTTGATGAGAAACATCTTGTTAATTCGAGTGTACAACCTTGTAATAATAATAATAATGATATCCGTTTTTATTGGCAATAGATATCTATTCTCAGTTCAAAATTTGAACGTACACAATGAGAAATCACAGATGGCATATATTTTACACACAGTAATGCATTAGATTGCTTTTTGTTTACAATCCACCAACTTACTTCCAATTGAAATCTTGATCTTGAGCTTATTTAGCTGCCCTAGCATGATATCAATCTTGGTATACTTATCACGTTTGAGGATAACTTGCATAGCTATATTTTCCAAAGCCTCTAACCTTTGTGCACCATAACCTTTCATCATGAAGAAAATAGTGATAAAAAATTGATAGTGTGGCAGGACTATTGATTTTTGGCAATATGAATTTTCCTCACACCATCTTGTGCCAAGAACTTACCGATTCTTGATAAATGGAAACTTTTTGGTAATTTTCCTACATGTGCAATCAACATCTTCACTAAACCATAATTTCCTGTCACTTATGACTCCAAAATATTTCATACTTTCAGTGTAATTCACCAAAATCAATGAAAAATGTATTTTTTATCTCGATAGTCTATTGATCTTGAATTGTAATCCCAAAAATCATTGCTTTTAATTTATTCACATTTATTTTATTGTTATTTTATTATTTTTATTTTCTTATTTTTATTATGGACAATGTCTTATCAAAAACTAATACAGGGAAGAATGACAGGTAAGGGATATGCCAGTAGGGAAAAAATTTAGATTTTAGATAGAATTAGGGTGGGTAAGAAGTATGTGAAGGTGAAAATTTATAAATCACAGGACAGGGTATTTTTTTTATTTCTTACTGTTCATCAAAAACCAACTTTTAATTGGTTGAGTAGCAGTTATCATTTCTCCATGGCCACTGAGTGTTGTTTTACCCCATTCTCTTTCTGCATTTAACCATAGTGTAATTTAAGAAGTATCTCTCTGTATAACCCAAAAAACTTCAAAGAGTTAAAATAATCAAGAGGAATAATGATCATTGCATTTCTATGAATTTGATTTTCATTGTTCATGCATCTACAATGACCAATCCAGTACAAGCCTGCACTAAAAACATTTCCAGGTGGATTTGTCCCAAGGGAACCCCCTATCCTTGATGGAGGGTTGCATGATGTGACCTATAAATCACCCATCCTGAGTGACAATTTGCCCTCTTTCCAAACTGACATACCACTGACAGGAATAGCTGCCATTGAACTCACCACAACATCAAAGCCAAATGTCCAAGGTAAGTTCTGTTCTTCTATAAATTGTTTGTTTTTGATTTTCATATGTTAGAGTAATATTGATTGCCTCACTGAAAACCCTGTAACACTTTAATTCCTTTATTTTTATACACTTTACCATCTTTTCACAGAACTCACTCTTCTCCTTTTCCTTGCCTCACTTCCCTCTGGTCACCTCCTTCCTTCCACCTTCGGCGACTCCTTCCCTTCTTCAGCACTTCAGCTCGTTCTCCAGGATGCTTCCTTCCCCCACACACACAGTACTCTCACAAACAACTGCCTCTCCTACAATCCATAAACAGCGGCACCATCCCTACCATTGGTTCCGCTGCCAACAATAACGTAACCGTTACGTTACATTAGCACCACCATGAGAAACATTGTGTAGCATCAAACATTTCTCGCAGAGCCTTCAAACAGCATCATCTGTGGCCCCAACGCCTTCGAAATGACACTTCCAGTCCGCGTGTCTTTTTTTACCTACAAGGTCATGCTACGTCACAGCGACTGCATCATTGTTCCTTTTGTTTACATTAGCCCATGGGGTCATTACATATATAAATACCTATCAGCCTATGCAGATAAGTACCCTTTAACCATTAAAGAAAAATACTAGCACTATTACATTTTGTCTCCCTTGCGAGCACGAAAATAAACCAATTAGCGGTACTGTGCTCTCTCACTCATGCAGTGGCATCTGGCAATGGTTATGAACTGTCATACATTCGCGGTTTGTTTTGTGTTTTTAGAGAAAGGGGATTAGGTGCTTGTTTATGTCTCCTCTTCATTGCAATGCCTCATATTTGATGCATGAAAAGTGCCTCTTTCCTTACCATCCTGGAAGTACACTACTACCCCTTTGGCAAGGTAAGGTCCTTCAAATACTGGCAAAAATCCCTGGTATCCCTCGTATTTTCCTCACCTTATCTGATATTGGCCAGGTGCATATTAACATCTCCCACCACAAAGTTCATTATTTTATACATCTGCTTTCTTTGCTATCTGTCTCTTCTCTGCTTTCCTTTTTTTTACTATGTTAGACTTATTTTTTCCACTATCTCTGCTATTTCCTCCATTGTGAACTGGTATATCCTTCCCTTAAATGAAAATGCACACTATTTGTGCCAATTCGGGTGCAACTCACTTTTGTAAAAGCTTTGTGTTAAGTCAAGTGACTTCATGAACTTAGCATTATTGCAGTCTTGAAATAGTTCCTGAGTTGTCTGAGATATGGCATAATCTGGTTTGATGATCTTACTTACTGACCGTGCATCGATGCATACCCTAATCGATTTTCTTCACCCTGCATACCATTGGTGAGAAATATTGTGATTTGCTTTGTTCGACTGTTCCTCGTGCCAACATCTCCTTAATGGCTTCCCTCGCCTGCTGGCAGAAGTTTTCACGGCACTGGATATCCTCTATTAAAGAATTCTTCGTAACCCCTACTACTTATTATGCATTGATACCCCTTAATCCTGTCAGGTATATCACTGAATATATTTTTATACAGGTTTATCACGTCCGCTTATTCTTTCTTCTTTGGCTCAGCTAATTCCTTCAATTTCTCCATGCTATCTTGTCTGTCCCGACTCAAAATGTGCTCCATCGCGTTCTCTTCACGCTCTTCCTCTCCTTGTTACATGTGAATCACTAGGCATCTCCAACCTGCATCAGACTCCTTAAAGTCGCCGATCACATGCTCCTCTCCAAATATAAAACTATTTCTATGATCTTAATAGCCTATTTTTGCTGCCAACATCACTAACATACCTGTTCCTAATATGAGTGGCTTGACTAACCCTGGAATTACACTGAAATTTATCTCTAGCTTGATGCTTCCTACGTTGATGGTGGGGAATATTTGCAACGTGATCCCCCCACTTTTCCTACCTGTGGCTCCTACCCCTTGTATCCCTCACACCGGTAATTCTGCTACATGTTTTAAATGTTTGGTATTCTCTCTATACTGCCCCTTACTCACACACGTTAACTCTGATAGCAAGTCAGATATCAAGATTCATTTTGATCCCCTTCACATCTATACTAGCATCTCTCTATTGTCAAGTTTTCTTCCACTTCTTACTCCAATATCACCTTTGGCATTGGAAAAAGCACCTCCCTTTGGGTTTTTTCCTCTCTGCACATTGTCGTTTTTGTCCCCCTCTCTTCGGCCTCGGATGTGCTGGGACTGTTGTCACCTCGTGCCCTTAACAGATTTCCAACCAGCATCTTATGTTTCCGTCTTTGCCCTTATCAATAATCATACCATTTACATGGCCGGTATTTACTCTTCCTCAGTCCTATTGGTCATGCGTAGTAAGTTTTTGCCGGCTTCCTTTCTTCGCGTGGTTTCAGCCACACGGGTGATACGTCTTGCATCTCGGATCGCAGCATCCGGTTCCTTCACGATTCGGTCGTCTCGGTCTAGCAATGTCAAGAACTCTGGCAACGATGTTATGTTGTGCGACATTATTCCCACTTCCGGTCTGATGTATTGCTCCAGGCAATAAATAATCTTCTCGTTGCTCATTGGAGGTCTTAATTTTTTGCTGATCTGATTCGTGCAATAGCATAGTCCACCTGACTTATGTGACCCATGTCATTATATCTCCCGGAATTCAACATCCTTCTCCAACATCTCTTTTCCGCAATACTGGGCGAGGAACATCTCACTGAACTTTAGCATATCATTATCTAGCAGTTGGTGCCTTTTATGTTTTCCTCCAGCTCATTTATGTGTTTCTAGGACCAAGATCCATTTCTACCATTGAAGTGCAGGATCCTTACATTAATAGCTGGCTCCTGTGCTACTGCTGGCCCCCTTAGGTCTGTCTCCTTCATTTTTCTTGTCCCCTTCTCCTGAGTGATTTTGTGGATGTGTTACCTGTGTTGCACATTCTCTGAATGCATCGTTGAGGTTATCTGGTCCATGAAACGTAAATTCTCATCGACTTTAGCACTGACATTATTTCCCTTCTTAGTAAGCCTACTTCCACTTTCATCTCCTCCCCTAATTTTTCTATTTCTCCACAGATTTTGCTGTGTTCCTGTTCAAGGGCCAAGTGTCAGCGGTAAACACTGTATTCCACTCCTCTTTCACTGCTTGCAAGGTCTCCCTTAAGCGTTTTACTATCTTCCGTTTTCCTTCTATTATATCTTGTTCTATCACTGTTAGCATATCTTTCTGGCTTCGTTTTTTCTACTCTTCCCTCTCTAATCTCTCCCATCTCCTTTCCTCTTCTTGTTTTCATATCTCCCTTAATAATGTCTCCATTATCTCAGAAGGCATTTCTCCCACTACCTCAAACTCATGCATATCATTTATCCCTTTCTCATCAAACACCTTTCTTAATCTCTCCTTTAATTCCGACTTTGTTCCAGACATTATCAGCCCCAAGTCTCTCGATTGTTTGATGAGCTTACTTTTCTTTAGCTCGTTAAAGCCCTTCTTTACCAACACAATTTTGTCTCTACTTTAGGCACATTGACAATGAAAATTTAAAATTCGTTGTTCTATTGTGTAACATGTGTGTTGCGTTCAATGAGAAAATGATTTCCTTCACAAAGCAAGTCGCTATTTAATGTTGCCCAATATTCAGGTTCCCTCACTGTTTTTTATGATCTGTGCTTATCAATTTTTCCACATTATCTATTCATGCCCTGCGTTGTCATTATGTAATACTTTAATTCCTTTATTTTTATATACTGTCTTTTTACAGAACTCACTCTCTTCTCCTTTTCCTTTCCTCACTTTCCTCTAGCCGCCTCCTTCCACCATCTCGGTGACTCCTTCCTTTTCTTCACACTTCAGCTCATTCTCTGGGAAGGTTCTTCAACACATCACTTTCACAAACAACTCCCCTCTACAATCCATAAACAGCAGCACCATCCCTACCATTGGTTCCGCCGCCGACAATAACATAACTGTTGCATTACAACCCTTAGGATTATTTATAGACAGACTGAATACTCTACAATTGTTTTGAAAAATGAATTACTCTCTCTTGTGTCCACTGCTCCCTCAAATGAAAACTTTTTAATATAGTAACTAATACACTGTGGCTGTGGTAGCAGAAAGGTGATTTGAGTAGCCCAGCAGCTACGAGTTACAAGCCTGGATTAAGGAGGAAGGTTATACATGTAGACCAGCTCCCAATCTTATGTAAAACATACATTGCTAAACGTCCTAAAACCAAGCCTTAGATTCTTGATTCTGTATTAGACACTAGCAAGGAAAATGATTTCAAAAGGATCTAGCTCTACACACAAAGGAGGAGCAAGTTTTCAGACAACTTTTCACTTGTTATATTGATACTGCAGCAAATGAAGAAGAAAGGAAATGGAAATAAATATTCACATAAATTTACATATATGTACTTCTGGAGTAGAATATAAAAATCAAAGGGAGCTTAACCTGAAGTAGTAATTGCAGTAAACAAGAGAATGAAGTTGTACATACTATACCAGATACCAGTAAATGAAAGAATTTAATGATGTGATATGAAACTTACGTGAAATATCTTGGACAGGACATAAAATGTTATGTCATTTATGTGATTAGTATTGAAACCTTATTCAAGCAAACTCCAGAAGAAATAAACGAGAGAGGAAGGACATAAAGAAATGAAGGGAGGATATTGAGAAGGAAATGGAAAGAAAATGACTACTGCCAGGGGACTGGAATGCTAAGGAATGTTGGCAATTTAGATGCAAGAAATGCTGCAGACAAGATACTTACCATATACAGAAACACACACACACACAAATAATAGAAAATAAGGAAAAGGGTAGTAACACATAAAAGAACAAACAGAAAATGAGGCGAGGAAGACTTAAACACACTAAGGAGATAATATTCGCCTCAATCAGGTTTAATTACTTCTATGCTTTTATGCATATATACTGGATACATATACCTAACAAAGATATTTTAAATTAATCTAATGCTAAGTTCTATTTTTGATGTAATGTTAGTATTTATCAACATCATCTTGTCTTGATAATTGCTTGACTAACATTAATAAGGAGAATATATAATCCACTTGTGACACACACTTAGGGGAGTTTATCAGAAGGTCGTGGTTACTAAGGCGAGTAAAAATTTCCTTCAAATATTCCATGTGCTCCTCTGCTGACGAGGAAGCCACCAAGATATCATTATATACAGAAATGTATGATGATTAAAGTATTCTTAGTTAATGATACGATTTTGGCCATAAAGAAATTAATTTTCTAAAAATAAGCATTTGAACATAATATTTTATCTTTATATCACACTTAAAAGTTTTTATCCAGTGATTTGTGTAATTCATTATTCAATAAATCAGAAATGTCATGGAAAACCTTATTCACCCATATTAATTCTATTCTACAATAGATTTTAACATTTTCAATTATTCTCTCTCTCTCTCTCTCTTAGGATTTAAAGATTGCTACTATGATTGTTGTGTGGTGTACAGGGTCCATTCAATAAGTATCGGGACTGGTTCCAAAAATCAAAATTTATTGCAGGTATCATTACAATACTTAATAATCCTCAAAATAGATTCCTTCTGCATCGATACACTTAGTTCGGCGCTTCTGCCACACGTCAAAAGCCCCTTTGTTGTCGCCGCTTGAACCACTGCGATGGAGTCGCGGAAACAAGAAAATATCAGGTGGAGCCGGGAGTCTGGGCTGTAAGGGGGGGTGGGGTGAGGCAACGTTGCCATGCCGAATTTTGCCAGCAGCTGCCGCACAACAAACACACCGTGGCATGGCGCATTGTCATGGTGAAGTTTCCAATTATTTGCAATGGCTGGTCACATGATCTCGCAAGAACCTCTGTTACAATGGTGTGGATGGTTCCGACTGAAAGGCCGGTCTCCTCACAGATAAGGGTGATGGTTACACACCTGTTAGAGTCCAAAACTTTTTTCACTTTGGCCACCTGACCATCGGTTCGAGCAGTTGTTGGGCGCCTGACGCAGTGCTCATCTTTGATGAGCTCCTGACCTTCCTTAAACATTTTGTGCCACTCAAAAGCTCTTGTATGGCTTAAAGCATCATC